>PVJS01002227.1:0-86698 GCA_004027185.1 Glis glis
TCCAGGATCCATGCTGCACGTGGTGTGGGTGTCTCTCTAGGTCTCTAATCCAGGATCCATGCTGCATGTGGTGTGGGTGTCTCTCTGGTTCTCTAATCCAGGATCCAAGCTGCATGTGGTGCGGATGTCTTTTTAGTTCTCTTTAGTGTGTGTACAAATAAATGGGGAAAGCTGCCCATCCCAGTTTAAAAATTGCTTTTTATTAATTCTTTAAAAATGTTTTCCCTGCTCTGTTCTTTCTTTCTTTGAGATAGGGTCTCCTTGTGTTGCCCAGGTTGACCTCAAACTCCGGATCTTCCTTCCCCAGCTTCCTAAGTATCTCTGTTGTTCTGTTTTTTTTTTTTTCTCATGGCCCATTTAACCTTCCGTGTGTACCAGCAGTGTCTTATTTATTCACTCAGCATCGTCACTTCAGGAGTTTAGAACTGTGCTCTGTCAGAATGTAGTAAAAGAAGCGTCTTTCAAACGTCTCTGCAAAGACTTTTTTTGTAGTCCCTATTAAAACTGAACATGTTGTATAACACTTGTTACAGTATGGCAAGCCGCCATAAGCCAAAAGTTGGTTTGTTCCATTTTTTACATTTTCCATTCTCTATTTATCATTTCTTAAAAGGAATTTAAGAGCATCTTATTCCAGAAAGTTCTTTATGATGCTCTAAATAAAGCTGGTTGAACTAGCTGTGACCTTGGACCAGTTCTGTAATTTTCTCTCTTCCCTTTCTTATGTTTTCCTTTCTTTTTGGTGGGGGGTTAAAATGGGTATGTAATATCCTACTTCAAATTCTGGTGAAAATTAGTTGGTTCATGTATAAAAATAATCAAGGTCTAGAGTCAGTGACTTGACCAGACCATTTTTTTATAGAGATTCATAAAGTATCACATGCAGCATTTTGATCTAAGCTACTCTCTTCCTTCCTAATGCAAACATATTTATAATTTTCTGATAAGTGCTGTAAAATAAATTCACATTTTGCCAGGTGTGGTGGTGCATGCCTGTAACATCAGTATTTGGGAAACTGAAACAGGAGGATTGCAGATTTGAGGCCAGTCTTAGCAATTTAGTGAGACCCTCAGCAACTTACAGAGACCCTATTTGGAAATAAAAAATTAAATAGGGCTGGGGGTATAGCTCAGTTATAGTACCCCTCGGTTCAGTCCATAGCACCAAAAATAAATTCATGTCATAATGTGCAAGCTAAATATTTCCTGTAAATTCACCTCCCAGAGATGATTATTAAAGGTTGTGATATCTTTTGTTCTTACAAATACTTAAATGTAAATTTGATCATATGTAGACTTTTTTTTTTGGTAACCTATGAAAGAGCCTTTCCAGGAATGTGCGGCTTACTGTTAAATACCTTCCATTGTGTAGAACTAATACTGAGAATTGACAATCAGGAAAATGTTAGAAGATCTTTGTTGTTTCATGTTTTTGGGTGTGAAACTTATCCACAATTTTGCACAATTGTTAATTTTGGCCATATAAAGAGGTGTTATGATGTTGATTTTAATTTTGTAGTTTTTCTTTCTGTATGTACAATAATGAAGTACAGAGTACAGTTTAACCTCCGAAATAAGGTCCCATCTACAGAGATACTGATAGCTCGTTTTTCTTACCAGTTTGGAATCAGTTGGCACAAAATTAAGTCAGGTTTAATTTATTTAGTTGTTAGAGTAAGCAAAACATAGTCTACTAAATAGTAGTATACTTTGTAGTAACTTGATTTTAAATCTGTTTGCTCTTTGTACTTTGTGAATATGACTTCTTAAAATTAGCGCTGTGAGGTGATATTTTTGAGTTTTTCTCTGCCCAGAGTAACTTTATAAACTTTCCCTATATTTAATAACGTCTGAATTAAAGCTTTCTTATTGAAAAGCTCTTCATTAATTCCTAAGTACATAAGAGTAACTAACAGCCATCTCTTTACAATGGGGTACTTGTTCTTCAAGTATAAATAGACTCCTAATATTGTTTTAAGATTTAATAAGTATCATGTAAATAAAAACTAGTAGTTTGTTAATTAATGCCTAAAATAACTAAAATCTTACTTTGTGTTAGTTTGTTAACTTCATGTCTAGGAAGAGGTGAATTGCAGAGAAAATAGTAGAGCTCACTGATACTTATGTACATTGAAATGATAAAAGCTATCATTTTAAGTTAGCTTATAAAATCTATACTATTAAAGCATATATGTGTTTATAAGTAGTTGGATCTTCATTTACTGAGTAAATTAATGGACTGCGTTAACTTTAAAAATGCGGCAGTCAAATTCAAATGACATTGTTATCTTTTTTATTCCTTTATAGATTTTAGCTCCAGCTGTATTACATTGCTAATTTAATTTAAAAAAATTTAAATGTAGTGCAGATATAAAAAGCAGGTGGATGTCCAAATAAAATATCTCTGTCTATAACATCAGGATAGCCAGTTGAGCAACTGGATTAGCTACCACTGCACTGAGTATAAGACATGTTTTATGTGAAATTGTTTTTAGTGTCTTAAAAAGTCTCTTTTAATTGGATTGTTGCAATTCCTGAAAATATTTTTATGCACTTTTTGTATTTTATTTGTAGATCATTAATGGTTTTGTTGTGATTGAGCTAGTATATATAGTTCATATTTCATTTTCTTGGATAAAATCTGTCGAAAAAAGTCCAAGTCAGAAAGTAAAACAGGGCTATATTTTATTCTCTAACTAGTCTACCACCATTGGTAGCATTAAATTTATATATAGCCATAGCTATATTTGTTTATTCATTTTTGAAAAATATTGCTTGATTTTATAATTTATTATTTATTTATTTTTATGTGGTACTGGGGATTGAACCCAGAGGCATTCTACCTTCGACTACACCCCCTGCCCGATTTTATTTCCTATTTGGAAACCGGGTCTTGGCTAGGTTGATGAGAGTCTCACTACTTTCTGAGACTGTCCTTGAACCTGCAATCCTCCTGTCTCAGCTTCCCAAGTATTGGGATCACAGGCGTGCGCCACCACACTCAGCTTGATTTTATAATTTAGATTTCTCCACCTGTATTTTTTATTCTCTTATATTTCTTCATGTTTTCCTGATTATGCTATTCTAGTTTAACATGGAATAATTAATCTGGTAGTTAATACAATAATCGAGATTTTAAAAGAAAGTGTACAAAAATTGTAAGGAAACAGGGTGGGCTGCATGTGCAGTAATTCAGATACAGTAAAAGAGTGATGGTAATGCAAAAGCCAAAGGAAGAAAATGAGCAGAGGCTTATGAAACATAAGAATGGTCATTTACACCTTTTCGTTCACTTCATAGTTGGGTGAATTGAGAAGAGACACAGCATAAGGTATAGGACATAATCTTACCAAGTGATATAGAACTATGCAATGACTATTTTCCCTCGTAGGAGCAGAATTATCTTTAAGTTGAGCTTTCATTTGGAAAAGAAAAAAAATCAAGATAATTAAAGCAAAGGCATTTGAGGAGACCATAATTAATATAACCAGGAAAGTTTTCAGGGCTAAATGAAATAGTTTTCTGCATACTGAAATTTGAAAAAAAATGTAATCACTGAATATTTAAGAAAAGTGGAAGGAGCGTAAATGCTATAAAAGTGAATATTCCTAAAAGCTGAGATATATTTTCTAAATTTGATGGCATAACCTGTAGATTCCAAAAAAGATAATTTTCTAACAAATTGGTGGATCCATTGTAGGCTGAGATTGTATCAAGTGGTTGGTAAGGCATACCTGTATTTGGTATTCAGGCTAGTAAACTGTGTGTTCTATGAAAATTAATTAAATTCTTGACTCAAAAACTCTTCTACCCTAAAGAAGGTTAGCTGATTAACACCAGTTCAAGGGAATATAAGGAGTAGAAAAAGTCAGGAAAATAATTTAAAATCATCTGCAGGTGTCTAAACAGTTATGGAGATGTGGAATAGTGGAGACTTGTCCTAGTACCAGCAGCAAAATGTCAGCAATGTTGTGTGCTTGCCAAAGAAGTAAAGGTATTCTTTCCGCTACTTAGAAAGTAGAGAGTTCAGGACCAGAAGTATGAGGCCTTAGTCTGTGCACTCATCTATTGTCATGGAATATTACATGGGTTTTTACACTGTAAAAAGGTCTTAGGGCTGGATATGGTGGTATAAACCTGTTTGAGACAGGAAGGTCAGGGGTTCAAGGACAACCTCAGCAATGTAGTGAGACTCTCAGCAACCTTCTAAGACCCTGTTTCAAAACAAAAAATAAAAGAGAGCCAGGAGTGTGGTAGTGTTGCTCGGAGGTAGAATGCCCTTGAGTTCAATCCCCAGTACCACCAAAAAAAAAAGGGGGGGGAGGTCTTAGACAAATTGGAGTATGTGAATTATAGAACTTTCCAAATATTTGTGAGGCTGCTTCTGAATTTTTTATTCTTTGAACCACTGCTGCAGGTTGATGAAGGTCATGTGCAGGTGGGGAGGGTGGACGTTTGATCATTTTGTGTAGTATTTGATACATTAAAATATATATACAATGTAGTAGTTATGAGGCATTTCTGTGTTTCATAAATGAATGCCACCTGAGCCCACCACTTAGGAAAGGAGTAGAGCACTCCCAGACCCATTGCGTGTTTCTATAATAGCTTGATTATAATTATGTCAGCTTGATAGGATAATATTAACAGAGGCTCTGATTGCTAGGACTTAGGGAATTAAAAGGTTTGAACATGGGGCTATAGGGGGAAATAATAAAGTGGGGTTCTTGGGTACCCTTAGTGGGCATGCAAACTCAGTAAACTCACCAAAGCAGTGAGTTCAATTGAGTTATTCAGTTAAGTGACTTCAAATTATATGAGGCACAGGCATAGAGAAGTTAAATAAGAGGCTTATCTAAAATCACAGAGTTACTTTTAGAACTGGAGTCAGAACTTGGGCTGGACTTGAGTGAGTATTGTAAATAGCACCCCAGAAATTGCTGATGATTTCCAAGTTAGAAAGGCGCTGTTGATAAAGGTAGTTCTTAGCTGGTTAGACTCAGCAGTGAATTAGATTGTAAATTCTTTGAGGACTGAAACTGTGTCTTAGTCATTTCTTCATTCCCTTCAGTATTGTCTATAAATTGTGTTCTAGAGATTGGTAGAAACCCTTATTATCTACCATGTTAGGTAAGTTATTTGAGAGCTAGAACCATGAGTTATTTAGCTTTAATGCTACAAAACCTTGCCCATTTCTCTCTTCATTTATCCATCCTTCTATGCAACCCACCAAGTACTTCTGAGAACACAGTGGGTAACAGGAGTCCAGGGAACTTCTAGTTATTAAAGAACTACATCACTGTTTATAGAAATACCCATAATTGATAAATACATTATATCATCTAACTGGATGTTTGTATATACAAAGGCTATTAATTTTACATATTTATGTTTTTTAATGTAGTCATCTTACTTGAAATTTTGTATCATTTAAAATTGGTTCTTTTTATTTTTCTAAGTTTGGTAATTTGTTTACCTGGAAGATCATGATCTTTTTCCCCCTTGAACTATTAATATTACTGAGATTGCTTATAATAGATTTTTAAATATTGAACTAGTCTTACATTCAAGGTTTTAGTTCTTTTTCCTAGTTCATTTTTCTTATAATATTCTGGTGGATACTATTTAAGATGTTTTTCATCTGTATTTATAAGCAATTTTTTCTATAGCTTCCTTTTAGGCTGTCATCATCAAGTTTTTATATTAGTGCTATGCTAATTTCATAGTAAGAATTGGGAGTTTCTGAAGAAATTCAAATGATAAATTATTACCCAAAATCCTTTCATATAGAGACCTGGACTAAAGGACTTTTGTGTAATTTTAGTTACATTAAGTTTTTCTAATATCATTTAGTTAAATTAGCTGTTAATTTGATACTGGACATTATTAGGAAAGATTTCATGATAAACTTTAGGAAGAACTTTAGGAAGGAATGAAATCTTGCCCTTATAGTTACGTCCAAGGTACTCTCTTGATTTTTGTTGATTTCATTTGCTATTTAGAGATAAACTTTGATGAGCAAATTATAACAGAGGTAAAATTTGTAATATTGTTTTCACTGAAGCAGAAAATGTGCAATTAAAAAATGATTATGATTTTATAACTGGGTAAGAGTACCTTTTTTTTCTTTTGGTGGTGGTACTGGGATTTGAACCCAGAGGCATTCTTCCTCTGAGCTATACCCCCAGCTCCATTTTACTTTTTTTATTTTGAAGCAAGTTCTCACTAAGTTACAGAGGGCCTCAAGAGGTCACTGAAGCTGGCTGTGGCAATCTCAATCCTCCTGTCTCAGCCTCCCAAGTATTGGGATTATAGAAGTGCGCCACCATACTGGGCTGTAAGAATACTTTTGATCACACCTTTTTTCTGTGTTGGAAAGCAATTAAAATAATTGAAACCAATTTAAGTAGTTAGGAAAATTAAAGAGTACATTTATATTTGATGGTTCCTTAATATCAATAGATTGAAATTTCACATTTGGAAGGTATACAAAATACATTTAAATAAAAGATTTAAAAAATACTTAGATGTATGCCTTATTATGTATGAGGACATAATCTTAGTATTGAAGACAGCTACTTAGGCATCCAGCTAACAACCTTAATAATGGCAACTCTTAATCAGATAGTATGTTCCAATGGGTCTGTCCTGTAGCACATAGATTCCCAAACTTACTGTTTTACTGTTCCCTTTTCAGAAAAAAATGTTACTCACTGCTCCCTTGGGTGCTTCCATCACCCCTCATTTTTATTCTGCGCCCCCCTAATTGCATCCGAGGCTACTACCATCCCACCTGGATTGGTCTAGCCTCCCACTTGGAGGTGGCATCTCGGATTTTGGGAATCTATGTGTGAGTAGCAACAGAGCAGGAACTTAATAATTCTTAGAAGAATTAATCCATTTTCTTTTTAGAACTTGCTGCATTAAAACAGAATTCTCCTTTTTTTTCTTTAAAAAAGTATATTTATATTTGGGAACTGTAACAGTTTTTTAAAGGTCATTGATTTTAGGTATCTCTAATTTTTTCTCATATTTCATTGAAGCTTGATTTCCAGTACCATTTTTTCCTTGAAACTTCTTTGATCACCAGTAACTTAGTGGTTAAATTCAGGGTATCATCTTTTGGTCTTTACTTCACCATATTTCTGTAGCATTTGACATGGTTGATCACCTTAGCTTCTGTGACAACTCTCTTCCCTGTTTTACTGTCTGCTTCCATTTCTTCTTGGTTTAGACTTTGTTTTACTCAAGTCCTTCCTTCTTCCTTTACCTTTTCTAAGGCATCTCTTTTCACAGCTGTAATGACTAACTTTGTGTATCAAACTCACACTTCTGATAAACTTTGCAATCTATTGTCTGTTGAACATCTCAGTATTCTAAAGGTGTCTAAAATATCTAACAAAGTGGTTCAGTTTAAATCTCATTCAGATAAGTTTTGAAGTAGAAAAGAGGCTTTGGTGTTAATTTGGTTTGATGGGCATTCATATGATAGTTATTTGACTGCTGAAGCTATCATTTGGAATGACTGGCCTCATTTAAGCATGGAAAACTTAGATAAAGTACGTTTATATCATACTGGTTAAGAGCTTGGACTCTGAAGTTATTTGGTTGGTATAAATTTGATTGTAGTAGAAATTGATGAAGGTTATCAGTCTATTAAACATGGGCTTAATCCAGAGAATGACAGGATAGGTTAAAAATTCTTCACTGGAGTTTTAACACTTAAGTCTTCCCCTGCCCCTCCCCCCGGACTAGCAAGAATATATTTTTTGTCTAACACATTTAAAATTTTTACTTTTAACAGAAATTAGCAGAGTACGGAAAGACATGTACAATGACACATTAAATGGCAGTACAGAGAAAAGGAGTGCAGAATTGCCTGATGCTGTGGGACCTATTGTTCAATTACAAGAGAAACTTTATGTGCCTGTAAAAGAATACCCAGATGTAAGTATATTTTGTTGTTTTTATTCATTTTTTTCTGCTTTGCATACTGTGGGAAAAGATAAATTTGGTGGTAAATATTTAAGCATTATCAGCTGTATTAAAAATAGTTCATGTAAGGTACAGAAAGTGTGAATGATTTAAAAAAATTTAACTATGTTTCCATTTGCTGTTATGTCATCTTTGGAAATGCTCATGATAAAAACTGTTTTGCATATGAAAATGAGGCCAGGAATTATGGAAGAAGCTTTGGCCTGAATGTTAAAGAGCAGCTCTACTCTCACTGCAGAGTAGCCACAGCTTGGACCACATCATCCTTTCTGTACAGTGAGGGACCCTGTTAGACTGTAAGATTACTTTCCACTCTAAAATTTTCATGAAAACTACTATTTCTGATCTGTCTCTGTCCCCCATCTTATGAGTCTGTTGCTCAACTATTCTCTACAAGTATCTTGTTATAAATAGTCTCCTTGTCATATATCAACTAATTTCTGAATAAGTCCAGACTCTTTTGTTACAAAGCCCTACATGGTATGGTCCATTCTGTTTCTCTAACCTCATCTTAAATGATTTTCCCTCTTTTTCACTACATTGTAGGCTTGTTGGCCTTCTTTTTGCTTTTTAAAGCAAGTCAAGTCTATTCCCAACCTCAAGATCTTTATGTTAGCTGTATCGTGAGCTCTACTGGCTGGCTTCTTCTTGTCGTTAAGATTTGAGCTTAAATGCCACTTCACTTAAGGTGGGGCTTCTTCTGGCCATTTTACCTAAAAGCCATCTGGTTACTTGTTTCACATAAGTCTCTTTTTTTCCCTCTGCAATAGCATTTATTACTTGGTATTTTTGTTTATTTTTCTCTCTCTCCCCAGCAGGATATGAGGCACATAAAACAAGAGCCTTGTCTTTGTTATTCATTGCTATATCCCCCATACTATTAAAACATAATAGGTGTCCAGTAACTATTGAATAACTATTGAATAAGTAAAGGAAAAATGGTGACTTTTTGCTAGATTTCAGAAGATTTTTTTAAAAAAATTAATGGAAGAAAGAATTGGTATTATAATGTAAAGTGAAGATTCATTAGTTACATGGACTATACCTACTATAGTTAATAGTAGTCTGCAGATGGGGAATAAATGTCTTTAAGTCGGATTAATGGGAAAAGGCTTTGGTGTTTCACAATTTGCATATTCAGTACAATTGTCTTTAAAGCTTATACATTTACACTGTTTTTATAAGTAGTTTTTGTTTCCAGTGTACAAACATTTCTGGAAAATGTAGTCAAAACAAGAGTTTGTTGGAAGATTATTGGGCAATGCAGAAATTCAAAGGAATAGTTGGAAAACCAAACTTCATATTAAGGCAGGAAGCAGGGCATCTCTCTGAACTTTACTGGTAGGAGTTTGTGGACCTTGTCTGGAGAGTCTTGCTTTAACATATTTTGTCACCAGTGCCTCCTGGACGTAATCTTCAGATTTAAGACTCCCAAAGAGAATGCATTTGGCCCAGGCTGCCAGGACCAGGGAGGGAAGTGAAGTTACAATTGCAAGCTAGACATGTCCGCTGTAGGCCTGCCTTAGTATTGGGATTTTTTTCTTTGAGATGGGAAATTGTGATTTGGGCAGCATCCCCGTTGAGGTCTACACTGTTTGGTATTTCAGTGTCCCCTAAAGGCTACCAAATTTCTCATCTGCTTGTTTAAATTCTGAAGGATAAAGTGGAGTGACAGTCATTAACACAGAACATGTAAGACCATAAGACCTTGGTAGAATATAACCTTGATCTGTCTGGTTCCGTCTCTTCGTGCGTGCGTGTGTGTGTGTTTGTGTGTGTGTGTGTGTGTGTTAGTTATTGGGACTTGAATCCAGGGGTGTTCTACCTCTGAGTTATACCCCCAACCCCATTTCATTTATTTTTATTATGAAGCAGGGTCTCACTAAGTTGCTGAGAGCCTTGCTAAGTTGAGGCTGACCTCGAACCTGTGATCATCCTGTCCCAGCCTCCCAAGTACTGGGATTACAGGTATGCATCACCACTCCTGGCTAAAGTCATATTCAGGGAAGAGTATTTATACTGTATTATTTAAAAGGCATGTTTTATACAGTCTTCTGAGTCAGCACTTGGGTCCAGAGGGCACCTTTTTACATATTTCTTTCCTTCCTTTGCCAGTCATGACTTGTTGCCATGGTGATCTAGTGTTGCCGACTTGTGTGTTGGAGCTAAACATTATATAATAGACCAGTGGTTTTCAAAATGTGGTCCCTGGGCCATAGTATCTACACCTCCTGGGAACTTGTAAATGTTCAAGCCCTGTCCTAGCCTAGTTGAGTCAGAAACGGGGGATGACAAGTGGGCCCAGTATCCACTCCCCCTTAAACTAACTAACTTACTTACTTACTTACTTTCTTTCTTTCTTTCTTTCTTTCTTTCTTTCTTTCTTTCTTTCTTTTTCTTTCTTTTCTTTTCTTTCTTTTTCTTTCTCTTTCTTTCTTTCTTTCTCTTTCTTTTCTTTTGTTTTCTTTTGTTTTCTTTTGTTTTCTTTTGTTTTCTTTTGTTTTCTTTTGTTTTCTTTTCTTTTCTTTTCTTTTCTTTTCTTTTCTTTTCTTTTCTTTTCTTTTCTTTCTTGTGCTGGGGATAGAACCCAGGGCCTCGTAATGCTAGGCTGGCACTCTACCACTAAGCTACACCCCAGCTCTAATCTGGCCTTTATCAAATCCTATAGATGATTTGGGTGCATTTTTAAGTTTTGGAATCTGCTGTAAATTTGCTTAAGACTAAGCCAGGCTAACAGGTAAGATGATCATGTACATGGACATTTTACCAGGCATTGTTTCAGGAGGTGGATAAAGTGGTGAAGTAAACAATGTCTCTGCTGTTGTGGAAGAGACATTTCAGGGTTAGAGACAGACACTAGGCAAATGAATACTCTTAGGTATATCCAATGCTATGGAGAAAATAAGGTGAGTAAACAGATGAACAGTGACGATGGGAAGGAGGGGTGTTCATGTTTTAGGGGTTAGTCTTATCTTCTAAGATGATCAGAGTTGGAGACGAACAGTGTTGAGGAAGAAGGCATGAAGACCATGGTGGGGGCATTCTGCTCTAGGCAGAGTGAAGAGCAAGGGCAGTGGCTCAGGCAGGATGACTCAGGCAGGAGGTGTGTGGGGGGATTGAGATGTGAGATTAGAAGCTTAGCAGCCAGGCCTTATCTATAGTGCCTGTGGGTCAAGTAGGAATCTTGGATACTATTCTAAGTGAAAGTCAAAGCTGCCATTCAAATGCTTGAGCCTGGGAGTGATGTGTGCTCCCTGGGTTTTTGATGGAGTCCTGGTTGCTGTGTGGATGGATAGACTGGGTGCAGTGGAGGGAGCAGGGAGACCAGTTAGGAGGTGAGAGAGGGAACTTGAACTAGAAGTTAAGAAATGCTTGGATTCTGCATAGATTTTCAAGTTAAAACTGATGGGATTTGCTGATAAATTATATATGGAGCGTGAGAGAGTCAGAAAAGGCCCAAGGTTTTGGTCAGTTGGAATTGTGCAGTTGCCAGTTTCTGAGATAGAAAGACTGACTGACTGGGGAACAGGTTTGGGGAAGGTGGGATTCAGCAGTTCTGACACAGGTGTGTGAAGTTTGAAGGCAGACCTCCGAATGTAGGGATGGCAAGTAGCAGGCAGGTGGAGGTCTGAGTTTCAGATGACCCTTCTGGCATCCCAAAATGTCTATTATAACAAAGCTTTAAAATTAGAGTTTAGTTGTAATGCATAGAAGTAGATATAAAGCAGTTTTGATGGTCCAGATAAATTTTTAATACCTTAATTTTGAATTCCTATTATAAGAATTTAAGTTAGCAGTAGTTACTATATGTAGTTACTGAGTTTTTTTTCTTTGAGATTATTGATACATAACTGTGAATAATAGCTGTGCTATATACAAGGAAGTTCATTGTACTTTAAAAATAGTAAATAGTATTAAAGAAAGTGAAACTAGGGAGTCTGTCAGATTTTAGCACTGTGGGGAAAGATTTGTTTCAGAATTATGAATATTGACCACATTAAACATATACACTCTTCTTACCCTTGTTTTCTGCACTTGATGTGTCTTAGAAATCATTCCATATGCTCCTCTTCCTCCGATTTGTATGAAAGCTTGATTTTATGAGTGAGTTGATCCTACTTGATAAAAATGTTTGTATTATTAAGCTTCAGTGGGGCAGTGTGGTGTGATGGTCAGAAGTGTGAACTCAGACAGACTCTTGGCTAGCTCTGCTACTTGTTTTGTGACTCTGGGCAAATTACTTGTTATTCCTGATCCTTAGTTTCCTCAGTTCTGTGATGGAGATGCTAAGTTAATGACTAAATGATTTAATATATATAAATCATTTGGAAAATGTCTTGATGTTTTAAATGTTAACCAGAATGTAAGCTCCACCCTGAAGGCAGGAAATTTTTTTTTTTCCATTGCTGTTATGTCCAGTCTTAGAATAGTGTCTGGTAAATGGTAGATGTACAGTAAATATTTGTTGTTTATATTCATATGAAACTCATTCTTTTAAATATGAAATTTTTAAAAAATTTTTTTTGCATTTGCACATGGCTAAGTCTAGGAGTCAGCATTAAATTGAAGGTAGTACTTTCTTTTTTAATTAAAAAATTGTTTGTGGAGCTGGGGATTGAACCCAGGACCTTGCCCATGCTGGGCAAGAGCTCTTCCCACTGAGTTGTGGTGTCTCCCGCCCAGAGGAGGTATTTTGGATTTGAATGTAGAGCTCTGGTACTGATACAAGATGAAAGCCTTAGAATCAGTCTGAAACAGGAGAAGCAGTGTGACAGCATGCCCTTCATGACAGGTGGGAACGAGAAGTTCTTGTGAGTAGCCTGTTGAAATGTTTTAAAACTTTATAAAATTCATATTTATTAATATCTATTTAATAAAGCAGACTTTTTTTACATCTTTCTGTGTACCAAGCACAGTGGAACTATTCAGTTGGAAAAACTCTGATATAGTCAAGGTATAGTGGCATTTTGAGTTAGACAAGCCTAGGTTTTGAATCCTGGCTTACCCCTCTATGTCTGAATTTGCCAACATTTGCTACAGTAATGCTCTATAATAAATACCCTAAAATTCAGGAGCTTAAAATAGTAAGCATTTATCTCTATACTCATGGATCTGTTTATTGGCTGAGGTTCTGTGGGTAGAAGTTGACCCTAGCTGTGGTGGGTTTAGATCTGCTGCATTTATCTTCCTGGGGGGCCCAGACTGAAGGGGCAGTGGCCTCTCGGGGCATACTCTTCTCATAACAGACCACTGGAGTGCCAGAGCCAAGCCAATGGCCTGAACATATGGCAGGCCTCTGCTCTTGTCCCATCTGCTGATTCTCCTTTGGCTCAGTGGTTCTCGACTGTGAGCTGCTTGCTCTTCAGGGACACTGGCAAAACTTGTGAGAAAGGGGTACTACTGGTGCATAGTGGGTGGAGGCCAGAGATGCTGTTAAATATCCTACAGTGCACAGGCTGCCTGCCATGGCAAAGAGTTAATGTAGCCTGAAATGTCAGTGGTGCTGGGGCTGAGAAACCTTGCACTCACCATGTCAAGTCACTTCATCCACAACGAGGATGGGGGGGGGGGACTGCAACAAATAACTTGCTGCAAAGTAATTGAGATTATGTCATGGCTTTGAGCATATGTCAGTGTTTAAGAATCTGTTTCTTTGTCTATAAAGTTATAAGGTCCACTCCAGACTTGATTGGAGAAAAAAAAGTAACAAATGTATGGTGTCCAATAGAGCAAACACTTGATATGGTATGTGATCTGTGTGATCATAAATGAAAAAATAATTTTATTCTTAAAGGAATTCATTGTCTTATGAAAGAAGACATTGCATTAAACATTTTATTTAAGATTCACACATTGATTGATAAAACAACAGACTTGAATGAAGGTTAAGTTGTATTTAGACTATCAAACTGGCAGTTTGGCTGGTTAAATTCTTAAGGACTTGCCTGGTGCAGTGGTGCACGCCTGTAATCCCATTACTTGGGAGGCTGACACAGGAGGATTGCAGGTTCGATTCCAGCCTCAGCAACTTAGTGAGACCCTCAGCCGCTTACCTAGACCCTATCTCAGAATTAAAAAAAAAATACGGCTGGGGTGTAGCTAGGAGGTAGAATGCCCCTGGATTCAGCCTTCAGTACCAAAAAAACCAAACCAAAACAAAAAAAGACTTGTTTGAATCTCATCTTAGAAAGATATATGAATGGTGTTAGTTCTGAATGATGTAAGTAAGAGTGGTTTTTTAAAATTAGGCCGGGCGTGGTGGAGCATGCATGTAATCCCAGTACTTGAGAGGCGGACACAGGAGGAGCACCGGTTTGCGGCCAGCTTCAGCTACTTAGTGAGACCCTGCGCAACTTAGTGAGACCCTGTTTCAAAATAAAGACTAAAAATAGGGCTGGGGGGTGTAGCTTGGAGGTAGAATACCCCTGGGTTCAATCCCCAGTACTACCAGAAAAAAAATTAGCAATAAATTTTTCAATAAGTTTGCTTAGTTATCAATTTTGAGTTGTTAGAAATTGTTTTAGCCGGGCATGGTGGTGCACACCTGTAACCTCAGTACTTTGGAGGCTGAAACAGGAGGATCACAGGTTTGAGGCCAGCCTTGGTAACTTAGTAAGACCCTGCTTCAAAATAAAAAAATAAATAAAATAGGGCCGGTGTATAGCTCAGAGGTAGAATGCCCCTGAGCTCAATCTCTAGTTTAAAAAAAAAATCATTTTATAGGATCAGCCACAGTAGTAGGTAAGTTCCAAATATTGGCAAGATCTAGCCAGTATGGATGTTAGTCATCCTTTATGTACTTGAACAGATTAGATTGCTAAACTGTTTGTTAGGGACATGATTTGATGATTAAATTGTAATGAGACTTTTTCTAAAAATTTCATGTTGTAACTGATTTTCTGATGTTTTTAAAATGGGTGTTTATTTTGAATAATATCCTTGAAAGGCATATCTTGGGTCTAGGTCCTCATGATGACATATTGTCAGGTTTGTAAGATGGATAAATGCCTTTTCAAAAAAAAAATGTTCTTTTCAGTTTGTAGGATCTAACCTAACAACAATAATTAACAATATAGGTCTGTAACATTACAGTACTCTCTATAGTCTCCCTTATACATCCCTAATCAGAAAGCCCAAAATGCTCCGAAATCTCAAACCTTTTGAGTGTCAGTTTTGGATTTCAGACCATTTTGGATTTCAGATTTTTTCAATTAGAATTCTCATTCAGTAAGTCTGAAACACTTCTGGTCCCAAGCAGTTCAGATACAGGATACTCAGCCTGAGAGAGAGAGAGAGAGAGAGAGAGAGCGAGCTGAGGCTGGTGGCGAACCCAGATCGTCCGGTCTCCGCCTCCCAAAGTACTGGGATTACAAGCATGCGCCACCACACCTGGCTCTCTCTCTCTCTCTTTACTTAGTGAGGCCATCCGCAAGTTCGTGAAACCCGGTTTCAAAATAAAGTATAAAAATAGGGCCGGGGGTGTAGCGCAGAGGTGGAACGCCCCTGGGTTCAATTCCCGGTACCGCAAAAAAAAAAAAAAAGATTTGCATCTCTCTTTTGATAGTTTGTAGAGGAAACTAATAAAAGATAGTTTTTAAATAAGCTACTACATATTTTTATTGAGTAGAGTTGTGGAGTGTTTTAGATTATATAGTAACTGTTGAAGTTTAATTTAGCAGTATGATTTGATAATATAGAGCATGTCTTGGGTGTTTTTGGTAAAGAAACTATTATTGACTTAGAACTTCAACCAGATCATCTAGTGGAAACCAAGTTTCATGAATTATGTTTTCGTTTTGAAGTTCTATTTAATAGACTTTTTATGAATTGAGATATAGTAAATTTCATAAGATTTTTAGTAGGTTTTATTCCCGAAAGAATTTCAGGATAGTCTGAAAGCAATGTATTTGTTCAGCTCGGGTTTTTTCTAAGTTTAACAGTTTCTGAAATAATAAGCCTTTTCAGTACTAAAAATGCAGATGCTTTTTTTGGTAAATAATATATTTCAGTATTTAAAAGAGACTAATATTCAGAAGAACAATTAAAAGAATGGAGTTCTTTTAAGGGAAGAATTACTTCTTGTAAGTAAATGTTTTTCAGGCCCAATTAAGGTAGAAAGCTTATCTCTATCCAAAAAGAGTTGATTGGAATCTGCTCTGCTAAAATTATTGCTATAAAAGACTTACTGATAAGTTAGATACGTAATCACAGGCATTCAACCTCCATATCTCTTAGGATTTTCATTAAAATAACCAAAGGAATGGAATATAAAAATTGGGAAGAGCCCTGCTTCTCAGTGCTATTAAGCTTTTTTTGACAGACATTAAAGGAAGGAGAGCTGCTAGTGCACCGTCAGCCTATCCTGGGAGAGCAGACCAGTGTTCATAGTAGAATTTTCCTAATCCTAACCCACTCTTCCCCCAAACTGGCAAGTGAAGCGAGCTGTGAAACAGTCAAAAGTTATTCCACGGCCGGGCATGGTGGCGCAGGCTTGTAATCCCATTACTTGGGAGGCGGAGACCTGAGGTACTTAGTGAGACCCTCCACAACTTCGAGAGACCCGGTTTCAAAATAAAGGATAAAAAATAGGTCCGGGGGTGTAGCTCAGAGGTAGAACGCCCCTGGGTTCAATCCCCTTCCACTTGAGCTCTGTCACCCATCTCAGTGCCTGTTTATTCAGGTTGAGGATTTCTTATCTGAAATGCTTGGGGTCAGACGTGTTTTGGATTTTGGATTTCTTCAGATTTTGGAATATTTATATGTACATAATGTACTCTCTTGGGGATGGGACCCATGTATGGACATGAAATTTGTTTCATGGACACCTTAAACACATTTCCCTAAATGTAATTTTATACAATAATCTTGGTGGGCTTGCATTTTGACTGTAACTATCATATGAGGTGAGATGTGGGGTTTTCAACTTATGGTGGCATCATGCTATGCTCAAACCATATGAGATTTTGGGGCCTTTTGGGTTTGGGGATTAGGGATGCTCCATCTGTAGTGGGTAACCTAAGTTTGTTGTGCAAGTGAATGAAATCATGTATAACTTCTTTGATTTCAATTTCAGCAGAAAATTACCTTGGTTTTTGAGAGAACCTGATTTAACTTTACCTTAGGGACATTAAAATTGAACTTTTCAACAACTAGGCTTGAAGCTAAGTTTGGTTAATTATTTCATCAGGAAAGCATATTTTGGCTTAATATGCTTTCAGGCATATAGGTAGTTGATAAATAGATTGGGGATATCCTGAAATCTAGTTTTGATTACCATAGAAAACTACATTCCCAAGATCCAAAACCAGTATCATCAGTAAGCAACATACCTACTTGTCATGAACTTGTCCATCTGTTTACTTCATATTGACATTTTTATTTGTTTTTTAGTAAGGAATTGATAGGGCTTAAGAAATGTATCTATACTGTATTGCTTGGGGTTAAAGGACAGTCCTTGTTTTGATTAGTTTCTAGCCTTTTTTACTTATAAGATTTTATCTAAGCAGTGTAAACTTGCCATTTTAAGGATAGATTAAAATGAAAGAAACATTTTGAAAGAAATTTGAAATATGAAAAACAGGGGTTCAGGGGTGTAGCTTAGTGATAAAGTCTGCGCTTAGCATGCGTGAGGCCCTGGGTTCAATCCCCAGCACCAAAAGAAAGGAAAGGAAGGAGAAAACTAAAAAGGAGATAAAATTATAAAACAGGAAAATTTTCATCCCTTAATTTCATCCCTTATTTCTAGAAATGCTTCATCCATCAAGGATCACCCCTGAATTCCTGAAATGTTTGTGTGTGTGTTGTGTGCTAGGTAACTGGGCTTACGAGTATGAAAAGACAGTCCTTGCTCTCTTGGTTCTCTTAAAGCCACAGTCTAGGTTTTATTTAATGAGGGCCTGAGCTAAGGTAGTGGCAGCTGAAATGAAGAGAAGGGAACAGATCATAATGTGAAAAGTCTTAAGATTTTTCATCTGTGATATGTGGAGGTTAAGCATGAGGGAAGACTTTGGCAGTGGTGCTGTTCACCGGGAACAGAAGAGACAGAATACAGGAGGAGAAGGTTCTGTCATACAATATTGCAGAGGAATGATGAGAAAGAGATGGTAAACTTATAAATACGGTAACTGAATATAATAATTCAACGTCACTGTGAACTGAATTGTTCATAAAGTAGAACATGAAACAGGGCAGTGTGGAAGACAGCTATCCTTCGGTGAAGTAGGACTAAGATTTGTGCCAAAAAAAGAGAAAAAAATCCATTTTAAGCACTGAATTCAGAGTCTGAAGTGACACTTTAAAGCTCAGTCTTTAGTTAAAAAATATTTTTTTCTCTCTCTTTCTATACTTTCATTGGTGCATTATAATCTCATGTCATAATGTAGTTCATAGTGATAGGGATACATGCACATAGCACTTGGTGAGTTTTTCCCTGGCTCCCTCCCCACTCCCCCCTTCCCCATACAAAATTCTGAGTTTGGCATTGATATTCTTATATATTGTTTGTAATGATTTTTTTTAGATGTGGGTGAGGAAGAAATTATGAAAACACAATTGGACTCATTCTGAAAGTAAACACAAATCTGGAAAGGGTTTTTATAAACTCTGTATTAAACATTTGAATCGCTAGGGTATATGTTTAAGGTCTTTACAAGCAAGTTCTGCACTGTCTTGTGTCTAGACGTTCCAGGATTGGGTTGTTTACGTCACCTCTCATGTATTAAATGTAGACGTTGATGGCAACCGTTGTACAGTGTTTTGAGGAGTCAGTGTGTAAAGTGTTGAGCATAGAAACTGACTCATTTTTTAGCAGTAATAAGACACTCTAGCAACATTTCTCAACACTAAGAAATGTGGAATGAGACAGCCCTTGCACTCATGATGCACCCATATTGAAATGGAAAGTGGAAATTGTAATTGTTTTGTTTCTTTGATATTGTTGACTTTCTGAGAAATTAGAGAAATTCCTGACTGTATAAGTTTCTTGGCTGCATATAACTTAGTAATTAAAATTCCAAGCTTTATTGAAGTATAATTGACAATTTACATATTTAATGTATAAGATGTGATGGTTTGATATACATGTACATTTTAAAATGATTGCCACACTCGAGAATAACACACCTGGATTTTTTGTTTTGTTTTGTTTTTGTTTTTTATGATGAGAATTGATTGTCACCATGCTATACATTAGATTTTCAGAATTCATTCATCTGACGTAATTGAAACTCTTTACCATTTGACCAGAGTCTATTTTCTTCATCCTCAACTTCTGTAAATCACCATTCTATTCTCTGTTGATGAGTTTGACTTATTTCGACATTTTTAGAGAGCACATATAAATGAGACCATTGCAGTTAGTATTTATCTTTCTGTGCCTGGCTTATTTCACTTAGCTTACTTCACTCCAGGTTTGTACATGTTATTGAAAATGACAGGATTTCCTTCTCATGGATCATGATTTTCTGTTTTCTTTATCCATTCATTTGTTGATGGACATTTGAATTGTTTTCATATCTTGGCTATTGTAAATAATACTGCAGTGAACATGGGGGGTTCATATCTTTTTGATACTGGTTTCATTTCTTTTGGATATATGTACCTGGAAGTGAGATTGCTAGATCATATATATGGTAGCCGTATTTTTAATTTTTTGAGGGACCTCCTTACTGTTTTCTAAAATGACTATATCAATTTACATGTCCAGCTACAGTGGACAGGGTTCCCTTTTCTCCACATCCTTACTATAACCTGGTATCTTTTGTCATTTTGGTAATAATAGCCATGGTTACAGGTGTGAGGTGTTATCTCATTGTGGTTTTGATTTGAGTTTCCTTTAATGACTAGTGAGGTAAAGCACCTTTTTATATGACTTTTGGACATTTGCATGTCTTCTTTGGAAAAGTATTCAAATCTTTTGCCCATTTTTAAATAAGGTTTTTTTGGCTATTAAGTTGCTTTGAGTTGAGTTGTTAATATCCTGATATATTCTGGATATTAACCCCCTATCAGATATATGGCTGGCAGATCTTTTCTCCCACTGTGTGGGCTGCCTGTTCATTTTGTGGATTTTCTCTCTTACTGTGCAGAAGCTTTGTTAGCTTGATATAGTCCTACTTGTTTATTTTTGCTTTTGTTGCCTGTGTTTTTTGGTATCATTAAAAAAATTATTGCTAAGACCAGTGTCAAAGAGCTTTTTAACTGTGTTTTTTTCTAGGCGTTTCAGTCATATATGTAGGTCCTAAACTATATTGACTTAAATTTTGTATATGGTGTAAGATAAGGATTCATTTGACATTTTTTTTAATGCGGAAAGATACAGTTTTTGTTGGTGTGGATACCCAACACAAATTACTGAAGAGACTGTTCTTTCCCCATTGCATATTTATTGTTGATGCTCTTTTCAAAGATTAGTCAACCTTATGTGCATGGGTTTCTTTCTGGGTTTCTATTCTGTTCTGTTGGTTTATGTTTTATGTTTTTATGCCAATGCCATATTGATGTGCTTACTATGGCTTTTTAATATAGTTTGAAATCAGGAGGTGTATTGTGTCCAGCTTTGTTCTTTCTCAAATGGCTATAGATATTTTCGGTCTTTTGTGGCTCCATATTAATTTTAAGAGTGTTTTTCCTATTCCTGTGAAAAATGCCATTAGAATTTTGCTAGGGACTACGTTGATGCTGAAGGTCACATTAGGTAAAGTGGACTTTTTTTTTTTTTGGTGGTACTGGGGATTGAACCCAGGATTATTCTACCACTTAGCTACACCCCCAGGGCTATTTTATTTTGAAACACGGTCTCACTAAGTTGCGGAGGGCCTGGCTAAGTGGCTGAGGCTGGCCAGGAACCTGCAAGCTTCCTGTCTCAGACTCCCAAGTACTGGGATTACAGTATTCTTCAAATCCATCAACGTGGGATATTTTTCCATTTATTTGTATCTTCCTCAATTTCCTTTATCTGTGTTTTATAGTGTTTAGTACACAAATCTTTCATTCCTTGATTAAATTTATTCCTGTGTTTTTTGATGCAATGTGGGATTGGTTTCTTAATTTTTCTCTTGGATAGTTTGTTGTTAGTGGATAGACCCAGAGCTGATTTTTATGTGTTGTCTTCTGCTAAGTGAAAGACCTTAGTCACAAATTCTATCCACACACACTTTTGGGTTTGTCTCCTTAATACCTATCATATTACTTACATGATATGTAAAGTTTATAAGGCATCTTACTAAAGTTGCCTTAGAAATACTAGACATGATTTTTTAAAACAGATTATTAATCTCTTTTGCAAGAAACAATACAAAAAAGTGCATGTTCTTTTACAATTTTTTTTCCCAAAAATTTAAGGAGAGATTACTCTTTAACAGTTCTGAAAAGTATTTTACTTAAAAAAAGTTATCACCTTTTTTAATTTTTAATTTTTTGATACTGGAGATTGAACTCAAAGGCATTCTACCTCTCAGCTACACCCCTAGCCCTGTTTTATTTTTATTTTGAAACAGAGTCTCACGAGGTTGATGAGAGTCTCACTACTTGCTGAGGCTCTCCTTGGATCTGTGATCCTCCTGTCTCAGCCACCCAAGTACTGGGATTAAAGGAGTGTGCCATCACTCCCACTTTTGATGTGTCACAGGAGGTTTTATCTTTCATTATAAAATTCTTAAAAGGTTAATGGAAAGATTTTTCATAATTTATATTTTGTCATTGGAAGAAATCTATCACTTCTATTAAAAAGTAGTGAGCAGCAATGAATAGCATTAGACATGATTGTTGTGAAACCTCTTTAGAAATTAACATGCCACTTGGCAGAAATATAATTGGTGAGCCACAGAAAAAGTCTGTCCTTAAACAGTAGGGTTAATGAGTATCTTTTTTTCTTTCCTGTATTGTGGCTTTTAAAGTTGCACTTAGCTCAGGCTGTTTGAAATGATTTTCTTAGAAAGTGTTGTGACATTGTTTTAATTGAATGAAGCTGCAGAACCGGCATGATAAATCAACACAGAATGAATTTTCATGCAAGGCAAAGGATATTAACTTGGAAATTGGTTGCAATAGACAAAGCAGCTGCTGTGATTAATTTTTTTCATTCTCTACTTACAACATTTGAGGATGACCTTGACAGTTCCAGTTGTGTTCAGTCCCAGTGTTGGGCACTCCATCTAATCTGTTTGTTGGTTCTTGGGGGCGATTACAGTTGGTTTTTAAGGTTAAGAAAATTTTGTGTCACAGTTAATATTTTGATTTTATCTGGTTTATAAACATTTTGCATTTAGTAAGTAATAATTGCAAGGATTAATTAGCGTGATAGAATCCCTTTTCTATGTAATCTTAATGCTGCGTGGTTCCAGCAAAGGAGATTTAGTATGTGCAAAGGATAGGATGTGCTAAAGAGGCCTTCTGAGTGGTCATAAAATGTAGACCAAGTGTGTTGACAAAGGACAGAGGTCAAACCCAGTTCCATATTAATTATTTGACTGGCTGAAGTATGTCTATTCCTAATGCATTTTCCAGATACTTTTGCCGTATTTGAGATATGTAATATATATCTAGCATATGAGTTGATTTGGTAATAGAGTGTAACTATTAGTAAAGAGCAGCTAGCAAGGCTACATTATTTTAAGAAATCATCAAGGTAGCAAGTAGAGGAAAGGCATTTTTACAGATTTGTTGAGAGCAGGGAAAGTTTCTTTTTTTCTTTTTAAAATTCTTCACATCATTATATTCCTTACCACCTAGCAAGTCTTGAATAAATATTTTGTTGAATTGATTTTGAAAATGAAAGGCCATTCCGTTTTTTACTGAAAAATGCTAAAACTAAACAAAATGAATGGATGATGGGTTGTGATTGCTGTCTATGTCTAGGTTGTTTCGGGGAGTCTGGGGGAAGAGCTCTGTAGAATCCACAACTAATCCACTTCAATAAAATAGGACCTAATAGGAAAAAAATGCCCGCTTGAATGCATCAGAAATCCAGCAAGACTATAACAAATTACTAGTTTAGCATCAAGGATGTAATCCTGACTCTCAGGGTCTCTTTTTCTTTTAAGTATGTTTGCTGACTCTGGAGAGGGCATCTGAGAGGCTGAGCTTTGGGCGATAGAGCTTGGACTCTATGATGTATTTACTAACCTCTGTCCAGCCTTTACGTTGGATAGGGATGGTGTGCACTGTAGGAGTAATTGTTCACTTAGAATGTCCCAGATCCTCCCAAAGACTGTACCTTAATCCAAAATTATCTCTCAGTAAGTGAAATTGTATAGGGTGATCTTGGGTTGCTAGTAAGTATTGGGTGCCTGGCGGAAGCTGACATATGTCCTCATTGGAATAAGATAACACCATCCTAGGCCT
Organism: Glis glis; assembly: GCA_004027185.1. Classification (NCBI taxonomy): domain Eukaryota; kingdom Metazoa; phylum Chordata; class Mammalia; order Rodentia; family Gliridae; genus Glis; species Glis glis. The sequence goes on from PVJS01002227.1 coordinate 23,338, forward strand.
TATGTCATTTCTGTAGACTATTTATTAAGTACATTCTCCGGCACACACTAGAATACAACAAATCACACAAGGAGTCAAGAGAGCATTAACACAGTCTGAAGAAAGGGGTAGCAAGCCCATAGAAACTCTAGATGCTAGGACGATCCGACCCAGCCTTTGTAAGAACACTGTTTACTGTATGTTAGGAGATGTAAGACAGAGCAGAGGCATGGAACTAAAAAAGGCAATCAAAGTGAAAAATCCTGTAACTGCTGTCAGTTCAACAGGTGAGTTTGACAGACGATTAGAAGCATTTGAAGAGAGAATTAGTAAACTAAAATACAGCTCAGAAGAAAATCCTCATCATTGAGAGGTGGAGGGAGTGTGAAAAATAAAAGGAATAGAATGAAAATATGATATTTATAAAGGAGTAACAGAATGGGACAAAAGTAGAGTTATGAAGGGAGTGTGGTTGAGAACTTTAAAACCAAAGAAAGTCACAGATGTATGAAACTGAGCATGGTGAAATGTAAAGAAAAGCACATCTAGGTACTTGATATTAAAAGTGCTGAAGCTAATGAGGAAAGGGAAATCTTAAAGCAACCAGAAGAGAGGAGAGATCACATTCACAGGAGCAATAGACTCAGAGTTTACTTCTCAGAGGTAGCAGTAGAATCCAGAAGACAGTGGAAAGAATCTTCAGGGTGCTTGCAAGAATATAACAGTTGAGCTAGAATTCGTGCCCATCAAAAAATAAGACATTTTCAGATAAGAAGAAAAATGATTTTAGAAAGCTGAATATGCAGAAAGGAATAATCTGCTACTGGAATGGCAAATATGTTATAAATATAAATGAATATTACCTGTACAAAGTGAGTTTAAAATATTGAGTTTAAAAATATATATATATATTTTTTGAGAAATAAGTAATGGCATACAAACCAGATTGGAAATAAATGGTATTAAGCATTCTAGGATTCTTGTATTGGAAAGGGATAAAACTACAAATGATAAAACGATGAAAGACACTGGTCTTCTAAAGTGCATTTTAACCTCTATGAGGAACGAACATGTAGCTTTGAAGCTACTAGAAAGGAAATGAGAAAACACGCTCATGTGCAACACCGCCCATCCCCCATGAGAAAAAGTGGTTGGAAAGAAAAGAAAACGGAACTAAACACCAGGTAGGACGCATAGAAAGCCCTTAGTAAGAAAATAGCTATAAACCACGTAGTGTAAATGGGCTGTGTTAAAATGAAAAGACTCATAGATTGGGTGAAGAAACAAAATTCATTTAGGTGCTATTTATAGGAGTGCCATTTAAAATATAAGGAAAACAAAAGATTGAAAGTAATAGAATGTAGAGTCGGGCGTGGTGGCACATACATGCCTGCAATCCCTGTACTTGGGACAGTGAGACAGGAGGATTGCAGGTTCCAGGACAGCCTCACCAAGTAGTGAGCTTCTCACCAACCTAGTGAGACCCTGTTTCCAAATAAGAAATAAAATTGGGCTGGGACTGTAGCTTGAAGGTAGAATGCCTCTGGGTTCAATCCCCAGTACCACCACCACAACAAAAAAAGTAAGTAAGTAATAGAATCAAGAAATACACATCAGCCAGATGTGGTGGTGCATGCCTGTAATCCTAGTACTTGGGAGGCTGAGACAGGAGGATCAAAGGTTCAAGACCAGGCTCAGCAACTTAGCGAGACTCTCAGCAACCTAGTGAGACCCTGTTTCAAAATAAAACAAAATATAGTAAAAAGGGCGGAAAATGTAGCTTGATTATATCCTGTGCTGAAAAGCAAGAGTGAACAAATATTAAAGGACAAATATTTTATATAATATGTTTTCTGGTTATATGTAGGAAGCTTGATGTCAAAACTAGAGATAATTAGGAAATTCTTGCAGGTTTGAAATGAGAAAAATAACATTTAAATATTCAGTATCTATCAAGTTATTTTGACCTAAATGATAACAAAAATACTACCTATTATAATTCATGGGACACAGCTAAAGCCATTTTAGAAACATATGCATATCTTTAAGAACACACATTAGAAAAAAAAGAAAGGATGCAGAAAGGAAAGCGCCCATTTCAGAAAGGTAGGGAAATAGCAGCAGAGTAGACACATAGGAAGCAGGAGGAAATAAAACCAAGAGGAGAAGTCACTCAAAGAGGAGGAGAAAAATACAAAATGAAGAGAAGCAGTTTATATCATGTAGCTCTTGCTGCATTACAGTGAACCACCCCAAAACTTGATACTTTATAAATCACCAAGTGAGCTCCTGTTCTGTAGCGAGGTTCACCAGAGCAGCTTCTGTTGAGCTTGTGACTTGAGCTGTGGGTCAGCCAGACAGCACTGCTGTGGAGAGTGCCTGGCTGTGGACATCGATGGTTACTGGGTCACTGTCTTTCTTTCCCCAACAGATTAGCCCAGTCTTGTTTGTATGGGAGTAATAAGACTTAAAGAGAGTAGAAAAACATAAGTTTGGCTCTTAACTGGTTTGAGGACATGGCACTGTAACGTAGGGAGAGACACTTGGTAACTTAGGGAGACCCTGTTTCAAAATAAAACAGGCTGCGGGTGTAACTCAGCGGTAGAATGTCCGTTGTGCTCGGTCTCCAGTACAATAAACAACTAGATAGATAGATAGCAAGCATATCCTTCTTTCTATTACAGTGTATTGGCCTAAGTAAGTCACAGTGCTATCATAGAGTCAAGAGATGTGAGGAACTGCAAATTTACATTGTAAATGTCAAAAGTTCAGTGAGGGGCAGAGAATACTGGTCAGTTTTTGAAATCAGTCTCCTCAGTCAACAAAAGCAAAATTAAGTTTCTTTGAAGACTAAGAAAAAGGGAAACATAGATAACTAATCAGTAGTATAAAATGAATATCACTACAGAAATTAGACAAACCTTAAGTTGACATATTTGAAAATTTAAACTACATGGACTCATTTATAGATAAATAATGTATTAAAATTGGCAACACTAAGGAATGGAGAATATGAACTAAAAGAAACTGAAATTAATAACTTTAAACTTTTCACAGAGAAGACTTTGGGCCCAGGTGGCATTACCAGTGAATTCTGTTCAGTACTTAAGGGAGAAATAACACTAGTCTTCTAGAAGCTCATCCAGAGAGCAGAAAGAGGGACTACATCTCAGCATGTTTTGAGGCCAGAGAAACCTTAATGCCGAAACCTGAGAAGTATATTAAGAGAAAGGAAAAACAACATGCCAGTTCCATTCATGAATGTAAATTATTTAAAAGCCACCAAAATGTTAGGAAACTGAAGCTAGTAATTTATAAAGAGAATAATGCATCATGATCAGTTGGGTTTATTTTAGAATGGAAGGTTGGTTTAACATTTGACAGTTGTAGTTCACTATAATCTGAGTATATATACAAAATGCCTACAGTTCAAACTTTATGGTGAACTGCTGAAATCTTTATTCTTAAAGTCTGGAACAAATCAAGGGTGATAAACTTACTTGATTATAAACTCAAGGTAGGTTGGCCAGTGCTGTAAGAATAGCAAGAAGAAGAAATAAAAATATATAGTTGGAAAGGAAGAAAATAGAAGTCATCTTTTTGTAAATGATGTGATTGTTTACATTAAATAACCCAAAAGAATGCAGAAAAATTAGGAGAATCAATAATGAAGAAATAAGGCTGCTAGATACAAGGTTGATAGAGAAAAACCAATATTGTGTTTGTATACAAGAAAGAGAAAATAAAACTTAAAAAATATACAGTACACAATGGCAGGAAAATCCCTGCCAATTTCTAGGAGTAAATCTCAACAAATAAGAGTTAAGGCACAATAAAAACAACAACTTTACATTCTTCAGAGAAATGAAAGTCAACCTAACAAAGATTCTTAAGGTATGCTGAGGGGGGCGGAGGGTAAACCTGGGGGGTGGTGGTAGCCTCAGGTACAATTGGATTGTGTTGAATAAAAGTAGGGGCGGTGGAAGCATGTAGGAGGGTGCTGAGTAATTTTTTTTTAGAGGAAGTTGTGGTAAGCTGGACGTGGTGGCACATGCCTGTAATCCTGGTAATTGGGAGGCCGAGACAGGAGGATCACAGGTTCGAGGCCAGCCTCAGCAACTTAGCACCTCAGAAACTTAGAGACTCTGTTTTAAAATAAAAAATAAAATAGGGTTGGAGGTGTAGCTTGGAGGTAGAATGCCTCTGGGTTCAACCTCCAGTACCATTAAAAAAGAGTGGTAAGCCAATAACTTTGGGAATCTGTGAAACCAGAGAAATTATGCCATGTTCATGTTTTGAAGACTTGATATATTACAATATTGTCCCAGTGAAAATTCTTACAAATACTGTTTTAGGAATTAACCAGCTTATTTTAAAGTATGTGTGGAAAGCAAAGTGCCAGGAATAGCCATGACGCCTTTGAAGAACAAGGTGGAAGAACTAGCTCTACTACATGTCATAACTTAGTGTACAGTTACAGTAATGAATAGTGTGATTAGTAGTGTAAAACAAAGATAAATTAATGGAATAGAATGGAGAGCCTAGAAATAGGCCTAAGTATAGCCATGCATTGCTTAATGATGGGATATAGTTTGACGAATGTGTTAGGCCTTTTTTTTTTTGGTACTGGGGATTGAACTCAGAGTCATTCTACCTGCGAGCTACCTCCCCACCCTATTTTTTATTTTTATTTTGAAACAGTATCTCACTAGGTTGATGAGAGTCTACTACTTACTGAGGCTGTCCTTGAACCTGCAATTGTCCTGTCTCAGCCTCCCAAATACTGGGATTACAAGCATGTGCCACCACGCCCGGCTATATTAGGCATTTTTGTTGTTGTGTGAACATCATAGAGTATACTTCCACCAACTTAGGAAGTATAGGTCAGTGCCTGGATGTGGCCCATTGATGCAATCCAGAGGTGTGGTAAACATGAGATGTATTAGGCTTCTGTCAGTGTAACATGGTATATACTGTTCTATAGTAAACTTTTCTACAAGTAGGAGTGCACTCTAAAACAATGATAGAAAGTATATTATAGTAAATACATAAACCAGTAACAGTCATTTGTTATTATTAAGTAGTATATTCTGCACAGAATTGTATGTGTTCTACGTTATATGACCGGCAGTGCAGTAAGTGTATTTTACCTGCATCACCTCAAACAGGAGCAGTGCATTGCATTGTGATGTCCTCGATGATAGGAATTTTTCAGTTTTGTTATCTCATGGGACCACCCTTGTATATGCTGTTCATTGTTGACTGAAATGTCCTTATGTGGCGCATGACTGTATTTATAAAAGTGTTATGAGAGTGATAGCATTGTAGAGCAGTTGTAAACGGATGGTCTTTTTAATAAAATAGGCTGGAACATTTGAATACCCATGTGAAAGAAAAAAAAAAAGACAATTCCTGGTATACTATTAGACATAAATTTGAAAGATATAACAATAAAGTTTCTGAAAGGTAATAAAAGGATATTTTAATGTCCTTAGGATGAGAAAAGACTTCTTTTGAACAGGACACAGAAACCAACTGTGAAGACAAGGTTGATAACTTGAACTACATTAAAATTAAAAACCTCAGTCATCATAAGACATCATTAAAGAGAGGGCAAGCCACAGAATGGGAAAAGATGTGTACGGCTATAACCACAAAGTAGAAATCAATAAGGAAAAGATAAACAGCAAAATAGAAAAAGTCAGGAGACTTCAAAATGCACTTCAAAAATGGTATATCCCAGTGAGTAGTAGAATGTGCATCAGAGGACTGCTGATTGTTCATTAGTACACCGGAACAGCTAAAAGAAAACAATGGCAATAGGACGTGTTGGAGAGAAAGTGGTACATCAAAACAAATTCTTCTTCTTTTCTCTTTGTGTTATAAATGTGTGTCCATAAGCAAAGCTTGTCTCCTGCTGGCTTTAGTTTGAGGTGGCTGAAATGACAGCCTTTGAGGAGGGACTCATGATGGAGAAAGTAAGTCTTTATTTGGAGTATTCCAGTTATTTAGAGAAGAAAATTCTAGTTTATTGCCATCAAGTCATGTTCTTGGCTTTTCGTATTTGTGGGCAAAGATGGTCAGTTCTGTATACTATTTCCACCTTTTCTTCTTTAGTGTCAAGTCTCTTGAGTTGTATAGGTCAAATTAGCCATTGAGCATATCCCCTACTATGAAATTCTAAGCTCCGTTGTTAAGTAAGACGAAGGGCTGAGGTTTTCTAAAGGGAATGTGCAGTGGGATTGGAAGGCTGCTGTCTGCTCTGTGCCAGACCTCATATTGGACCTTGTATATGTAATAAGTGTCACTTTATCATCCTACCAGAGTATTATCCTCATTATGCAATTGAGGCTTATTTGTTGCGACTTTCAAATTCTTAATTACTATTTCATATTGGAACTTGGATATCAATTGAATCTGTGTGATTTCAGAGTTTATACACTAAACCATTGTATACTGAAGTCTTTTTAGATTGGAGATGTGGGAAGGCAAAGTTGACTAGGGTTCTAAGTTAGAAGTAAGTTACTTGTTAAAATGGTAGCTTTTGTGTAATGATACATTAATAGTAGGATAAATGCAAGAAAAAAGTAGGAAGCTGTATGCATAAGAATCAGTATTTGATTGAATTGATAAATAAAAACCACCCATTTTTTTGTAGAACTGGTGGTAAACACTCAATTTTTTGGTATTTTATACATATAAAACGTGCAGATGAGGAAAATATACTTTTCAGTATTCAAAGTCAATCTGTTCTTCCCATTGACCTTTAAAAGAAACCTTTCATAGCTTGGTGTGGTAGCACATGTATGTAATCCCAGTACTTGGGAGGCTGAGACAGGAGGATTATAGGTTGGAGGCCAGCCTCAGCAACCTTGCAAGACTCTGTTTTAAAATAAAAAAATAAATAAGGCTTGGTGTGTAGCTCAGAAGTAGAATGTCTCTGGGTTTAATCCCCAGTACAAAACAAAACTTTCACTAAACGTTTCTGTTGAGCGATGGTAAATTTTTATTTACACAATTATTTCTATGACTGTCTTATTCCTGAAAAGAGTTTAGGCTCCTTGCAAAAATAGAATTATAAGTTAAAGGTAGAAAAGGCAAAAAGAAAGAAAAATAAGGATGCAGGCATAAAATTGTTCAAGAAAGGTGATGGAAAAAATGTATACTCTCAAGACTTCCACAGTGTGGGGTAGAACCCAGATTGATCATCAGGGTTCTAGCAGCCAACTCAGAATTATCATTTACACAATTGTCTCTGGAGAAAGTATAACTGTTTTTGCTAGGAACACTAAACAGACTTTTTTTCAGGGATTTCTATAAAAAGGGCAATCACTATTGAACATAATGAGCAGTTCCTTCAGCACTGTTATTTGGAAGAGAAAGATATTTTGTAGAAAGGATTTACTTAGGCAGCATCTAATATTTTGTCAACTCTTTAATATCCTCTGGTTTAGTTTACACATTGATGGACAATTCAGTATAGTACCTGTGTTTAGCTGGATATCCATTGTTCCTAATTCGTAGTTTGTATTAAGACATATGAAAATTTTAAATAATGGGTTAAATGATAGTTACATCCCAAACTTGGCATGAAATTCATGAGGGCTCTAGATTTTATTTCTACTTATAGTATTAAAAAATCTTTTAACTGCAGTATGTGTGTGTGTGTATATGCTTTAAAATAATTTTAAAGGCTATATGCTTCAGTAAGTGATTAATTTGTGACTTTTTGTTTTTCTAGTTTAATTTTGTTGGGAGAATCCTTGGACCAAGAGGACTTACTGCTAAACAGCTTGAAGCAGAAACAGGATGTAAAATAATGGTCCGAGGCAAAGGCTCAATGAGGGATAAAAAGAAGGTAAGTCTTTGAAAATGGGTCAAGTCTTCATGTGAATAATTTGCTTATACTTTTGTTATCTTGGTAATAAAGTTCCAGATCTTTTAAGTACAAAACACAATATTCTGTGTTAGAGACTTTGAATTGTTCTTAAGGTGTTGTCCTGACTTTTTCCCTTGTTAATCACCGGTTTTCACTTGGGAAGTAAAGTATCAGTTACTCCATCTTGTTAACTTATTTGGTATTTCCACTTGAGAAGCTGCCATTTGGAAATTAGACATCATCTTGTACATATGAAAATATGCAACTATGTGTTGACTGTAAACAGTTTTCTGGATATTTTACTTTAAAGTATTTTGCTCCTGTTTTCTGCTCCCCCTTTGCCATTTCTTTTTTTTTTCTATTTAATTAGTAAATACCCAACTATTTGCCTTAAATATTGTGGAATATCTTCTTTATCTTCTTTCCTTTTATCTAGTAATATTGAAAGGTAGAATACTTTTTAATTTCTCTCTCAGTAAAAGAAAATGACTTATTTGAAATACCAAGAATTTGATTGACAAAGATTAAAATTATTATTAGGAAGTGTTTCTTTTTTATAAAATACACTGGTTTGAAAGGGCTATCAGATGATAGATCTGTGGCAGCTTGAATTCAAACATGCGCCTTGCATTGCTTTGTGGAGCTTATGGAATAAAAACAAACCCACAAGATAAGCTGCTTCCTTCTGTCTGTTAGCTTGTTTTCTGATCTTTCCACTTTGCTTCACTTAAACCCTCCCATAAGCTGACTGGATCTCAATTTTTTTTCTTCCCACAATTAAATGACTTAGTAGCTAAGAAGTTTGAGGAAAAGGCCCTCAATAATATAAATTACCTTTAAGTCTTCTTATAGCTTGTTCTTTTCAGTTGAATCTGAGAAACTTTCATGAGAGTATGTGCATTCTCTTTGAGTGTTTAGCTGTTGTATTTAAAAAATTACTTTTGTCAGGCTCTTAAGCATATTCAGAATCAGCTGTGTGGTAGTCTTTTCAAACGAGTGCTGCCATGGAGCTTTGACCACCATGTTTGGTCTTAAGAGTGGTGTTGGCATTGAGCAGTACTTGCCTAGGCATAGTGAATGAAGGCTTGACAAGTTTTTTCCCCCCCGGTACTGGGGATTGGACTACCTCCGAACTACACCCCTGACCCTATTTTTTATGCTTTATTTTGAAACAGGGTCTCACTAAGTTGCTGAGGCCTCACTAAGGAGCTGAGGCTGGCCATGAACCTGCGATCCTCCCGTTTCAGCCTCTCAAGTACTGGGATTACAAGCATGCGCCACCACACCCGGCAAGTCTTGACAATTGAAGACAGATCAGTGTTCACCAAAATATTAGTGTATATCCACTAGGGAAGCCATCCTCTCATTTAAAGTATTTCTTCTCTCTCCTGAGCTTCTGTCAGTTCTTTAGCAATGGGCTTCTCACTTCAGTCACACAGCATTCTGACAAGGGCTAGAGCTTGGAACTCTTTGGTTAAGCAGCATGAATAATACATATTGCAAGAAAACGGTACTAAAATAAAACAGCAAAAAATATAGGTAGCTATAGATTACACGTTTACTTTTATTTGTGATATAGGTGACCATGCTTTGGACATACGAATGGCTTCGTATGTTTGTGATTATCGTGCGTGAATTTTGAAGAATTTATGTATAGATTTATAACACCAAGAATGCCTTCTGTACTCTTAATTTAAATCTATGGCACATAATAAATTGATAATCATGTAATGATTTTATGCTGCAGTTACTCCTTTGATGTCTTAAAGTTTTAATAATTAATTGAAAAGGCCAGAATGGAAGGTGTTATTTTGGTAAAGAATACGTACGTATCATATGTACCAACATAAGTATCGATGTGAGTAATAAGGCTGATTGAGGTAAATTTTAGGTGATAAAAAGAAAAAGCCATTTGACTTTAAGCTTTTTTGTATAGTTACGAATATGTTAAAACTAAAGAAGGTAGAAAATTTACTTTTACTAAAAACATTATGATGGGAGCCGGGCATCGCAGTACTTGGGAGGCTGAGACAGGAAGATCGCAGGTTCAAAGCCAGCCTCAGCAATTTAGTGAGGCTCTCAGGAACCTAGCGAGACCCTGTTTCCAAATAAGAAATAAAAGTGGTCTGGGAGTATAGCTCGGAGGTAGAATGTATTATGATGGAAGTGCGGCTTGCTGATCCAAATCCTTCACTAGACTGGTGAACCCAGTGAGTGCACACTGTGTCTTTTATGGAGTTTGCTTGCTGTTTGGTGAATACCTAGCACGGAGTAGGTATTAGAAAAAAATGTCTATGAAAAGAATTACCCTTTAGTTTGGGTAATAAATGAAAGACAGCTGTAGATGGACCTCTCCCTTGCCTCCCACAGTAAAGGTTTTGCAAATAGAGAAAATTATAAGCCATATGTGCTTTTAATTCTTTTGGGAAGGCAAGTATCATTCTAAGCTGCTGGTTTTAAACAATGCACATTAACTTTCATTCTCTTGGATTAGTATTACTTTGATATTACTGATGGCCTTATCAGATTTGATTTTTTTTTAAACCTAAATACCTAATATAATGGGACCATGTAGCATCATAGAACCTGAGGGCAGGAACTGCCTTTGGAAATCATGAGAGACTGTGGTAGGACTTGGAAAGATGTTAGGACCTTCTTATCCTGTCAACCTACCACTCTTTCCATATGTAGCAGGTAGAAATTGAGTATGTAGCTACTGGGCATAGTTAGCAAGTGATTGATAATTCTTCTAATTCTTTATGGAGTGTTCTGAGTACTTTAGCATGTTTTAATCAAGTTTTATTCCATTTTGTGAATGAGGCAACTGAGACTCAGGGAGGTTCAGTAATTTGCCAAAGGTCATGTGTCAAAAAGTGGCAGTCAACAGCCACTTTTTATTGTGGTGCACGCCTGTAATCCCAGTATTTGGTAGGTTGAGATAGGAGGATCAAAGGTTGAAGGACAGCCTTAGCAAGTAGTGAGACTTATCAACCTAGCAAGACCCTGTTTAAAATAAAAATAAAAAATAGGGTTGGGAGTATAGCTTGGAGATAGAATGCTCCTGAGTTCAATCCCTAGTACCACAAAAACAAACAAAAAAGTGGCAGTCAAAATTTGAACCTAAAACCTGTGTTCTCTTCTTTGATACACTGCCTTTTAATTGTGATCCATTTCCAAGAGTAATAATTTCAGAAATACTAGAACTTGAATATTGGGTAGTATAAACTTTGACTATGAAGCCAATATTAATATATTTTTAAAATTCCTCTAAGCTTTTAATTTTCCCCAAATGATTGTTTGAAATTTTGTTCTGTCTCTTAAAAATGGGAAGAAAACGTGTTTTTTGTATTCTCACACACCACTGGATATAATACTTCTTTTTTTCTTTTTGGCACTGGGGATTGAACCCAGGGGCATTCTACCTCCGAGCTCCACCCCCAGCCCTATTTTATTTCTTTATTTGGAAACAGGGTCTCACTAAGTTGCACAGGGCCTCACTAAGTAGCTGAGGCTGGCCGCGAACCCAGATCCTCCAGTCTCAGCCTCCCAAGTACTGGGATTACAAGCGTGTGCCACCACACCCAGCTCCTGGATATAATATTTGCTACCACACCCAGCTCCTGGATATAATACTTCTAACATCAGATGTGTAGGGATTTTTCCTGGCATGCCCAGTAGTCAACCAACCAGCCAGTTCTCTAGGGGATACCCACTAATTGGGTGTCCTGTAATGCAGTTAAATTTGGACATTATCTACCTAGAGATAATACCAAAAGAGAGATGGTATCAGCTTTGATAGGTGGTAAACTCAGTCCCACAAGATTTCAGAAGCCAGTTGGGAGCTTCATTTGTGACCTGTGCTTCTGACCAATCAATCTGCTACAAATCTGTTTTCTGACTACCCCCTCTGGTTTAATTTTCCTAGAGTGGCTTACAGAACTTAGGAAAGCACTTCTCCTTATGTTTACCAGTTTATTATAAAAGATAGTAAAAGGATACAGATGGACTGCCAAATGCAAGAGCTGCCTAGGGTAAGGCAAGGGTAAGGAGTGTAGTTTCTGTGCCCTCCCTGGGAGTGCTATCTTCTAGGTGCTTCCACATGGCTAGCTATCTGGAAATTCTCGAAATCCTGTCCGTTTGTTTTTTTGAAGACTTCGTTGTGGAGAGGTGATTGATGACATCATTGACCATTGGCTACCTACCAACTCAACCTTCAGCCCCTCCCTTTCCTGGAGGTCAGAATGTGCAGCCAAAAGTCCCCACCTTGATAATTACAAGGTTGGTTCCCCTGACTCCCAGCTCCCATCCTCAGGCTCTCCAAGAGCCCTCAGTTGTCCGTCATCTCATTAGTATACAACAACACACTTACTAGGAGCTGTATGTCCAGGAAATGAAGACCAAAAATAGCATACACAATAGATCACAGTATCACATGGATTGAATATCCTTTTTCTGAAATGCTTAGGCCAGAAGTGTTTTGGATTTTGGAATATTTGCATATATATAATGAGATACATTGGGAATGGGACCCAAGTCTAAAAGTAAAATTCATTTATATTTTATATACATCTTACACCCATAGCCTGAAAGTAATTGTATATGGTTGTGTGTCGTGTGCCTGCTTTCTGATTACAACTTGTCCCATGAGCTTAGGTGTGGAATTTTTCACAGTTGGCACTCAAAATGTTTTGGATTCTGGAGCATTTCCTAATTTCTTATTAGGGATCCACAACCTGTACTATTATTCACTTGATTCTCAGGAATCCTTCCTAAAAGATTGAATCTCATGTTTTCTAATGGAAAAGTATATACTTGAGCAGATTAGAGAAGTAAGTTTAGGAAAAGAAAATAACTAGAGTTTTCAGTTGAGGTAGCAGAGTGCTGCAGAGGTCGCGTGGAGGACCGTGGAGAGAGAGCACTCGTGTGAGAAGCAGTGGTCTGCTTTCAGACACATAGTGGCAGTCAGCTGGTTCTCGGGTACAAGTGGAACATGTATGTCATTAAGTGACAGTTATTAAAATAGTATGTGGAGCCCACCTTTTGGAAGTCTTTGTGAATGGTCTTCCTAGGGAATACCATTTGCAAATTAGTCTTCTGGGTCTACTAATCTGTTAGCTCTTTTCTTGATACCTTCACTGTGAAGAACATGCGGGAACTAAGTAGCCAAGCTTATGGGTTCCTGCTTCTCACTTTCTCCTATTCCTCCTCACCCCTTTGGCTAAATGTGCTGATGGATGAAATGTCTAAAGCTAAAGCCAGGTCAGTCAGTTGTGTCTTCTGGAAATTGGCAGAAACTTAGCGATTCTAGTTAGAACACTTTGCTGGATGTGAAGGGATGTGCACTGCGGATCAGGTGGCCATTCTAGGATTGCTGATAATAGTGACAACCATTTTCATTCTCTGCAAAATATCAGACCATGGGGCAATCTTGGGAGATAGTTCTGTGTCCTCCTCGTCGCAGGAATGGGGGCCTAAAGAGGTACAGGAAGTTGGGCATGGTGGCACATACCTGTAATTCCAATACTTTGGAGGCTGAGACTGGAGGATCCCAGGTTCAAGGCCAGCCTCAGCAACTTAGTGAGATCCTCAGCAACTCAGCGAAACCCTGTTTCCAATAAAGGGGGCGGGACCGGAGTTTTAGCTCAGAGGTAGAATGCCCCTTGGTTTAACCCTCAGTATCCCCCCCCAACCAGGAAAGGAGGTACAGGAGCTTATCCAGTTCTTATTTCTCACTAAAGACTATACCAAATAGAAACTTACATATCTCACTGAATATTCAAATTCAACTTTAATACAAGTCATTTTCTTTAGGATGTGTGCTTTTAAACTTAAAATCACATAAATTGGTAAAAGCTTTAATTCAGTTTTTTAACATTTATTTTCCATGTATTTTAACCATTCTCGCTTCTTTTTTAGAAATGTGCCTATAACTAATCGAGAAACTACAGTGTTGTATAAAACATAATTTATGAAATATTGTTACAGAGGTATATTGTATAACAGCAACTTTTTAAAAAAATTGTTTTGAAGAACTTAAGTAGAACATTTTATAAGATCATTTTTAAGATAACAGCATTTTTTACATGCTACTCTTTGTACATGTTACAAGTTTTTAAGTATCTCTTAAAGGAAAGATTTCTTGGCCTTATTAATTTATTTCTTATGCTTAAAATATATTTTAAGTACTTTGTTAACGTAATACTTTTAGAAGAGTTGAAAAGTACCAAATGGTCTTAAAAAAAAATAGAGGTACCTGAATTTCCATCACTAGAGACTACCCTAGTTGACGGTTTCGGGATGTCTTCTGGATTGTGCTTCATGCAGCTAGACACATGTACTCATATTTTCAGGAAAGTGTGTCATGTTAAACATGCTGCTCTGTGATCAGCATTTTCTCCTGCAACTCTATATTCTATGTCAGTTCACCAAGTAGTCGAGCTGTATACAACTGTGCTGGGAGATAGGAAAGCACACTCACAGGAGATTCCAAGGTAATATTGAGAGCAATATGCCAAGCTACATTTCCTTGAATTTTAGGGGAGAGAGACTTGGAATTTTTTATTTTTATGAAGAATGTTAGTGCTGTCTCAGCACTTTGAAAGAGTTAATTAATTCAGTTTTGTGTTTGATATACCATAGTGGTTTTGACAGCCAGCGGTATAACATCAAGTGCAAGTGTAGCTCCACAGTTTATTTTATTGATCTTGTTGAACACTTAGCTGTCAGAAAAGTCTTAACATGAGTAGTTTATGTTTTTTTTAAAGATTTTTATTGTGGAAAAATGGAAACAATAGACCAGTAGCATAATGGCCTGTCATTTGCGCATCACCCAGCACCAGAGCTGCCTGACTTCTGTCAGGAACCTATTGACTCACTCCCAATCGCCCTCCCTCTACCCTGCTGCTTGCCAGGTGACTTTAGGAATATATTCAGGCATATAATTTCAACTGTAAGTATTTCATTATGTATCTCTAAAGTAGAAGGATTCTTTAATGATAATGCACTTACTTTCTCTCCCAAAAAGTTTTTTATCTCTTCGAATGTGTAATCCCTGTGCAGTTCCCTTCATGTTTTGTAAATGTGCTTTTAAAAATTTTGTTCAAATGAGCCTCCAGGTGAGTGTCATCTGCATTGCAGTCGATGGAGAGGTCTCTTAAGCTGTTCTCCCATTCACCCAAATTTCTCCCTCTTGCTTTTTATTTGTAAAGGAACTGAGTGATGTGTTCTGAAAAACTCCTATAGATTTTGCTGGTTACATTTTCATGGTAGTGTTTAATGTTCACTATTTATTTCTGTCACTTATATTTCTTATAAATTTGATGTGAAAAAGTTTTAATCAGATTCACATTTCCCACCCTCGCTTCTTCATTTGTGTTCTTTCTTTTGAAAGAATATTTAATAAGTAGTGTTATGATGTAGATAAAGTCTGATTTCTTTTCTCTGTGATTTTAGCAATCATTGGTGTTTGTTTTCTAGGTCCTATATCCTATTTCTTCATCAGTACTAGCTAAGGTTTTCATTAAAAAGCCTGAATAAATACTTGAATCTTTTTTCACTAGTTTTTAAATAGTGAATTGGTTCCCTGCAGTCTTTCAGAGGTCAAGAATAAGCTTTTTGTTTTGTTTTCTTTTGAGTATCACTGTGAATGTATTTAAGCAGTTTTGATGTGTTTCAGTTCATTGTAATTATCTTTAACTGGTACTCAAGTTGTTTGGTCAGTGGGGCCACCTCAGGTTGACTTCTAAATTCTTTTGACACAATCCTAGTAAATGGAGATAGTAACTTTGCCTTCTGTTGTGATAGGATAGTCCACACTCATCTTGTAAGCTTTCCTTCTCAGACTTGGGCTCAGCCAAATTTTTAAGGAATCCTGTTTACTATTAGAAAGAAATAGTATAAAAATTGCAGTCAGGGTTCTGGTGGCACTTTTTGTAGACCTTTTCCTGAGAGAGCTATGAAAAGGTATGAAAGGCACATATGTACGCCCACATGTCTGCGCATGTGTGCACACACACATATTTTTACACACACGAATATATTTTCACAAGTTCCTTCTCATTCAAATTAGGGATTTACAGTGTTTTATTTAATTGATCTTGTATCTCTTCTTTTTTCCACTGAAGATTCTGGTTGGTTCCTAAAATAATGATTCAGTTACTTTATTCTATTTTATACAAAACAGTTTCAGAATAATAGTACAAACACTACTACCAGCAATATAGTTAGTGAAAACAATTTTACCTTCTGTTCTTATCATTTTTAGGGTATATTCCACCTTTAAAACATTCAGTATAGTTTTCCTATAAATATATATGTATATATATATATATATATATATATATACATACACTGGTTATGCTGTCATGGATCCACAGTTAAGTTAATTTGTTGTACTTAGTTTATTAGTTTTAGGAATCACTTAAAATATTTTCTTGTAAAGTTCAAGATATTTACATCGTTTCAAAGTGAAATCTATCCAAAGTAGGGAATTTTCAGAGAAGTTTGGCCTGTATTCTTGCCCCTTTACCTATTCCGTCTCCTTACCATTTGGGTCCATTTCTAAATTTCAGTGTGCAATTTATCCTTCCATTTCTTTTTTTAAACATCAACAGTTACATAACAAGTGTGTGTGTGGGGTGTGTATAACCTCATCTTTTATAGATTATTATATACTCAAAAATTTTCTACACCTTTTTAAATTAACAGTAGGTATATCTGTATGCAATCCCTTTTAATAACTTCATCCTAATTGTGTGTATATAAAACACCAAATTATTCAAAACAGTTCCATATTAGCAAACATTTAGATTGCTTCTAGTCTTCTGCTGTTACACATATACTATTCCTATCTTTCATATATGTCTTTACATGTATTTTCTAGTTTTTTTG
This sequence comes from Glis glis, assembly GCA_004027185.1. Lineage (NCBI taxonomy): Eukaryota > Metazoa > Chordata > Mammalia > Rodentia > Gliridae > Glis > Glis glis. The sequence continues at coordinate 40,085 of PVJS01002227.1, forward strand.
GGGATAGAACTGTAGGGGTGTCATGGCAGTATGTAATTTTGCTAGCTAGTGCTAAATCTCTCAGTGGGGTCGTTCTTTGCATTGCTGTAAGCAGTATGTGATAGTGCCAATTTCTCCACAGCTTCACCAGCGGAGATACACATTTATAGGTTATACAGGAGATTGAGCATCTGTTAAAGGCATTTTTAAAGAAGCCATTCCATATTTACATATACATTTGTGTCTATTTGTTAAAATCATTACTGTTATGAGCAGTGAGACCACCTTCAGTTTCCCCAACTAGTCAGTTCTAGTGTGTTCTTTGTTTTCTCATTGAACCCATTCATAAATAATGGTTAGACATACTTGAAATGGTACTATTATATCTGGTCTTATGGTTTTATGGTCCATCATAATTGTTGCAACTTTTGGCTGGGCCTAAGTTACTGTTAAAAATGTTTTAAAGAGGAAATGTAATTTTTTTCCTCTTTGCTTAGAAGCCTTCTTAACTAGGGTTCCCCATCTGAACCACAGAACAGAGAAGTTACTCATTTTCACCAAGGATGGTACTAGTTTTACCAAGGATGATTCATCAAGAATACCATTATACTTTCATAGGAGTGAAGTTAATTTCATATAATACATGCTTTGAGCTGGGCATTAAGACTTGACTTTCATGGGGAATCATTTGTTGAGAAAGGCAGTCCCTTGTGAGAGGTAGTTCCCCCCCTGTACTTAATATTTCTGCCTCACCATCATGCCCCCCCCCCCATTTGTCCTTATGGCAAGATGAATTAGAGTGTAAGAACTGTTACAGAGTCTCCCTTTCAGTGTTAATCATATAAATTGAATGTGTTTGAACAGTAGTATTTGGCTATAGAGACAGATCAGTTGCTTTAGAAGTGTGACTGTGACATTTATATTATTGTATAATCTGGTTTAGAAGGAACTTTACCAAGTCATAGTGTCTAACAATTTTTGTGATATTTGATTCTGTGATATTTCAGTTCATAGTACTACAGATGGTTGTTACCCAGTTTATATTACCTCCTGTCATAGTTAATTTAAGACTTCCCAAGGCAGCAGTTATGTTTTTGAATGCCTATGATCTTTGCCCTAAAGGAACTTTCATCCCTTGGGAGACTTGTGTAGTGAACAAAGACATAATGTGCTGGATGCTACATCAGATTTGCGTTGTGCTGTAGGAAGTCAAGGAGGAGTGGGTTCTTTTTGTAGGTCAAGGGTTTTGTGGAAGCTGGAGAAGGTTGACTACAGAAGAATTTAACAAGCAAACAAGTGGAATGGAATTATAGACATCAGAAATAGGGTCACCTAGCTTGTGTGGCGGGGTGGGTTCTTGGCCTCTTGCAGTGGAAGGTTGGGGTACAGTGGGAGAAGCTGTGTTAGCATTGGACATGAGACTGGGGTCTAAGTATAGAGGACCTTGAATGCTATATCAAAAAAAGGTTTTTTTCATTTTGAAAAAAGTGCATTAGCACTCTTAGGTTTTTAAGGTTATGATATGTTTAATTATTTTAAAAAGATAACTTGGCAGTCCTTAGTGGGAGAGATGAGAATAGGAGAAGTGGCCAGAGACCACAAACAAATGGTGAAGTCTCAGACAACTAACTCTGCATAGAAAGTTCTTCCTTGTGAGGAGATAAAATTGCTGTTTTTGAAATGTCAGTACTCTGATCTTTTATTGAATATTTTTATTTTTAACTGACACATAATTATGCATATTTATGGCGTGTACAGTGGGACATTGCAATACATATACACAATTTGTAGTACTCAGATCAGGGTTATGGCATATCTGTCACCTCAGACCTTTATCATTTCTTAATTTTACTTTGAATTCAAAACAGATCCTTAAACCTTAGCACCTTTGATAAATTTGACAGTGCTTATGTCTTAAAAGTGTCTTACTTTAGCTTGAAACAAATTACCTAGTAACTTAGTCTTTTTTTTTTCTTTCTGTCATACGGGACATGTTGAATTCAACTTCAAACGTGGTTGATTGGTTTGTTTTTAAATAGAAGGGAAGCCTGCCTTTCTGGAAGAGGTTAAATCTGTGCTTTTCAAACTCTGTGTAACAGACCACTTTAAAAAAAAAAACATTCCAGTCGATTGTAGACCAGCTTTTTGTGAGATACAAGAAAATTAGTTAACAGAGAAATGGAATTTCTTACATAAATTTAATCTCATTTAAAGCTTATATCAACAGATATAAAATCATCCAGTTAGAATGTTGTAAAATTTTTAAAATATGCTTGACTTCTGTGATTGCTGGTTACACTCCCCCTACCACTGGTTTAAATACAGCTCTGACATGATCTGTTGATGTTTCAAGACTGTAAACCAGCTCCAGTGTGACCTTTCCTCTGCTTTTGCCCTTTCTTCTTACCTTCTCATGTGTGCTTTTAAAATTCATTTTAGAATATTGACTAGATTATTTTTTAGTCCCATATCTGGTTACATGTTCATTATGGACTCAAATGACTTACCTTTGTTTTTAGATAATGTTAAGCAGCTCAATAGAAATTAAATGTTTATTTCAGATTGCATAGTTTCTCAGTCCACTTTCACAGACGAGTTGCTGTTTTGACTATGTTAATTGTTAAAGAAAGATTGGGGGGATTTGAAATAAATCTGTTTACTTGAAAGTAGTTACTAAAATGTGTGAGACAGTCTTTGAGGGGTAAAAAGATGGACCCCATGAGAATAAACCTTTGATTATTAAAGTAAAGTAATACTTTAAGTAACCTGTAAAACTTACACTAATTACTCTGCCATAGACCTGATATAAGGATGAGTTAATTGTCCATGTCTAATGAAATGAGACATGAGTTTCAGTGAAAAGGGAGAGTTCGTTTTATCACTAGATGCTCTTAATGAGCCTTTTAAAATTAAGTCTTGATTGGATTGCAGTCAGTTTAGTTAAGGAATGTTTGAGTACCTTGTAGTTGTGTTGAGTATAACAATTTTCTTTTTAGAGGATCCAGTTCTGTGTTAACAGACTTGGTAGTGCTATGTAGTTACTTATGTATATATCATTATGCTCTATCAGTTGATTTTCTTTTTCAAAATCCTTAAACAAGGAAATTTAGTTGGAAAATGGTTTTCTTCCCCAGTTATAATTGACAACAAATTATTAGGCAGTTTCATGAGCCTAGTGAGCCATTCTATTCTATCCTTGCTTTATTTTTCTACTTATTCCTTCAGTTATGAAAGACAACTATTAAATGGTTTTATTTCTCTTTTTACATTTTAAAAAATGATCATTTTGATTTAGTATTTTTTTGCGGTACTGGGGATTTAACTCAGGGGCATTCTACCTCCAAGCTACACCCCCAGGCCTATTTTTATTCATTATTTGGAAACAGGGTCTCACTAAGTTGCTGAGGGCCTCACTAAGTTGCTGAGGCTGGCCGCGAACCTGCGATCCTCCTGTCTCAGTCTCCCAAGTACTGTGATTACAAGCGTGTGTGACCACACCCGGCTTCATTTTGATTTTAAAACATGTGTAATTGTTAACTCTTGATTTTAAAGACATGCTTAATTTTTAGTATTTATATATTTTTTTGGTGTTGGGGATTGAACCCCGGCCCTTGTACATGCTAAGTTGCATGCTCTACCACTGAACCACACCCCAGCAGTGTCTTCCCTTCATTTTTATTTTGTTTTGTCTTTGTGGTACTGGGGATTGAACCCAGGGGCATTCTACCTCTGAGCTAAACCCCCAGCCCTGTTTTATTCTTTTTTTTGAAACAAGGTCTCACTAAGTTGCGGGGTAGGGGCCTCACTAAGTAGCTGAGGCTGGCTGGGAACCTGTGATCCTCCTGTCTCAGGCTCCCAAGTACTGGGATTACACGCGTGCACCACCATACCCGGCTTCCCTTCATTTTTAAACCACAGGTTGTCACAGATCCAGAATCATACCACAACCTATGGGTCCGAAAAAATTAAAACTGTGTCTCTTGTATTATTGAAATTATTCTCCATTTTGTGATTTGTTATGTTTTTAATTCTTTAAAACCAGACTACATAGAAATTATAGCCAATGGGAATGATTTTTAAAAGGTCTTTATAAGTTTTTTACTTGAGGTTTTTGCTGAATTGAAATACCCCATTATATACCCTAAATATAGAGGATTAATCAAACACAAATTATTTTTAACAGTCTAATGTAAAGAAATTTTGTGTAACTTCACCTTTGTAACTAATAAGATTAATTTCTTTGTCGTAACTTCTGTTCGTTTAAGTTATAAATCACTAATATGACACAAGTGAGTAGTCAGAAGTCAATATGGATGCCTTAAAGATGTGTAAAATGATCAGTTAATAGCAGCAATGTGCTTAAAATATTTAAAATTAAAAGGTATCACCACTTTAAAAGAAGTCACAGATATTTAGAATTAAAAGGTATTACCACTTTAAAAGAAGTAAAGCCAATTGTGTAAGGTCATCTTTTTAAAATAAAAATGAATTTTTCTTAATTTTGAAATCCTTTCATAATTAAAAATTAACCTTTCACAATATAGGAGAAATATATTTCACTAAATAGCACTGGTAGTCATTTTTTTAAAAACATCTTCCCTCAAGAGAGGTGGTGGTGACTTTATGTGTTCATATACATTTTGAGACGTGCGTATTTGTAATGCTATGTTTTGCTTGAGAATATTATAACTATATCCATAAAAACTCTTCTATAACACTTAAATGGCTATAAGATAGTACTTAAATGTATATATGTGTATTGCAGTATATTGTATAATTGTTTTCATTGAAAATGTGAAGAACATCTGTATATCTTAAGATAAATTTATAGAAGTGGAGTTGGTTAAAGGGCATCATCAAAATTGCCTTTTATTGCTACTATTTGAAATAAGTCTTTTCAGCAGGAAATGGAAATGTTTATATGAAGAGTCTTCTCTAGATATACTTTTTGTAACAAGATCAAATCTTTTAATATATATTTGGATATTAATGTTCACTTTTGTAATGCTTGTCATTGCTACCACCCCCAAACACCTACTTAATATTTTCTTTAATTCTCATTTCAAAGAAGTAAAAACTAAACTTGGTTCCTTTTGTGACACACACATGTAGCTGATCCTCATTTGCAGATTTTGTATTTGCAACTTCACCTACTTGTTAAAACGTGTTTGTAATTCCAAAATCAATACTTGTGACACACTTTCATAATTACTCATGGATGCATGTAGAGCAACAAAAAAAAAAATTAATGCTCTTGTTCCTAGCTGAGTTAGAACAAGCTGAGACACTGCCTTCTTGCTTCAGCTCTCATACTGTAAACAAGTATTCCTTTCATGGTCTACTTATTGCTATGTTTTTTTGCATTTTTGTGCTTTTTGTTGGTGATTTTGCTGTTTAAAGTGGTCCTGCAAGAATGGTGCTGAGGTGCTTGTTTAAAGAAGGCTGCTCTGTACATAGGTAACAGAGAAATAGCAAAAAGGCTGTGTTGTAACATACCAGAGAAAATGCTTGTATTAGAGAAGCTCAGTTCAGGCATGCATTGCAGTGGTGTTGGCTGTTCAGTGTTAATGAATCAACAGTATATATTAAATAAGATGTCTTTAAAGAGAAACATACATAAAACAGAGCTATGTACTGATTAGTTAATGAAAATGTGACCAGAGCTTTGTGGGAGCCAAACCTTGTATTTTCTCAAGAGTAGTGATTCCATATTTACTAATTCAGTGTTCCTGGTGATTTTATCACAGTTGACCTTACATGTCTGTATTTGTGTGTTTGTGCGTGTACACGTACATATATATTTCCTTTATCCCCAGAGTGCATTTCCTAAGAACAAGTATTCTTTTACAGAATCAAGTTATCTTTATCAAATCCTGAAAATATGTTACAATATCATTACTTGATAGACATTCTAAATTCAAATTTCTCCAATTTTTTAATTATAATCTTTCTCGGACCCAAAATTCAATTCAGATTATACATTGTATTTGCTGTATCATTCAGTCTCTAATTTAGGACAGTTCCTCAGCCTTTCAGTATCTTTCATGATTTGGATGTGTGTGTGTGTCTTTTATTTTTTCATGGGTAGATTTCAAACAGTCATGCATTTTTGGCAAGACCGTTTCAAAAAATGTGTCCTTTTCTCAATATATCACATTTATCAGTTAGATGATACCTGTCTGTCCCATTTTTGGTGATGTTAACGTTGATCAGTGGTGACAACCATATTTTTCATTGTCAAATAAAGGTAACTTCCCCCCTTTTAAATTTTAACTATCATTAAAAAATTTTTTTTGGGGGGGTGGTTTATTCTTTCATTTGGAAACAGGGTCTCACTTGTTGCAGAGGGCCTCACTAAGTTGCTGCAGCTGGCCGTGAACCTGTGATCTTCCTGTCTCAGCCTCCCAAGTACTGGGATTACAAGCATGCGCCATGACACCTGGCTTCTATCATTAAATGCTAACATTTGTTACTTAACATTCAGTTGTACTAACGGTATTCCTTACTATTTCTGATAGGCTAAGATTTCTTTTCTTTACACCCCTTTCCATGCCTTTGTTAGTGTAGAATTTATATCTCCTGACTTGATCTGTCCCAATTTCCAGTCTGTTTACTTAATATGTTGGTGGTGCAGCAGTGGTGGAAGCAATGATGGGTGATAGGTTGATCCCTTCTTCGTTTTCTCTTCTTTGCCTCTCTTTGAGCTCCCATCTTTGGATTCCTTGGACACTCAGATGCATTCACCGAGGGCTTTGGTCTTGATATTCCCTCTGCCTGGAGTAATCTTCCCCCTAAAGTTGTATAACTTGACTCCCCATTTAATTTCATATTTGCATTCTGTCTCACTGTTGAGAGACTTTGCATTGCTACTTGGCCTGAAAAGTACTAAATCCTGATGCCTTTCTACTGCTCTCTGGACTTTTGCTCCTATATTTTTTACCTTTTCCCCATCAGTTCTCTTCTACATACATTTATTACATGCCCTCCTTGAGGGCAGAGTTTTCCCTTCTCGCTGAGCTGGCCAGTGATAGAACTGCACATGCTTGCCATGTGGTGGTGTTCAGTGACTGTGATGAAAGGAGGAGCAGTGTGTCTCTTAGCTTTGCTTATAGTTATTTTGCTTATAGTTATTGTAAGAAATTATCAGTTGAACGACTGAAAACTTTATTATGTGTTGTACATTCTTTAATGTCATGCTTGAAAGTGTTTTCCATCTTTGTTAGTTTATAGATATTTGCCATTTTTGCAGTCATTATAGTTTAATTTATTCAGTTAAATTTTAAGTGTTTTTAGAAATTATTTTAGTCTATAAGGTAGGATTTAGAAATTTCACTCTTACATTTTCAATTACTGTACATTTTAAAACAATTTAATGACTTAAAATTTTTAAATTGCTTTAGATAATTGTATAGTTTACTTTTTTCAGTATGTGAAAAATGTAAAACTCACTATTTTGAAGTTGTAAGTTTAGTAGCATTTTTCTTTTTCACTTTTCAAAGACTTTTTTTGTGTAGTGATTTAGTATTGTGAAGAATTGGCTCTTACTATGTAGATAAGAATTTACCCAATCAGTTCTATTTTACCTAGATTGCTATATTTATTACCTAATGGTCTGGGGAAAATAACAGTAGATATTACTTAGTTTTTAAAATCATTGGTATTTCTAAATCATATTTTCTTCCTATTTTGATAGCATGCTAAGTTTTTCTTTTCCATATAGCTCTTTGAGAGGGTGACATTAAGTTTTGGGTTGCCCAGGACAGTTTCTGTAATACTTACTGTGTCTAAGTATAATTATTACTAGCATCTCCGTTCACTTCCACAGCATCATGCTTTGGATGACAGATTACCTTGTTACCCTGAGACTTGGGCATTGTTGTAGTGTTTGCACAGTGTGCCTTTACAAAACATCCCTTTTCAGTCTACTTTTGTGCTAGCAGAGTAAGATTTGTTATGAATGATATTGTGGTTTTATGAAGTTTGTGAAATAAAAATTAAAATATAACTTTAAATATGTCTATTTCAGAATTTTGCTGTTAGAATAAGAACTATCTTTGCTAAGATACTTGGAGAAAATAAATTATGGAAAAATATGTAAATCGGGATCATTTTGTCCTCTAGTACTTGATCCCTTGTTTACTTATAGGATTTGATTTGTGTTCTTCAGTAGTTTTGTTTCTATAAGTGGCCATGATTAAAAAAAAAAAAAAGATTGTGGACGACCTCCTTCATTGCATTCTACTGGCAACCAGTCCTTTAACGGATTTGCAGTTGTTCCCAGGTTGGTCCTTCTACTGTGGTCTCCCTACTGCCCTTGGCAGAATCAGTGCTGTCTTTGGTTGTTGCCTATGTTTCTGAGGTTATAATTTCCCCTTATCCTGAAGTAATATGCACAATTTTTATATGTATATATATATTTATGGTAATGGGGATTGAACCCAGAGGCGTTTTACTTTTAAGGTATATATCCCCAAGACTTTTTATTTTGAAACGGAGTTTCACTAAATTGCTGACGCTGGCCTTGAACCTGAGATCCTCTTGTCTCATCCTCTCACTGTTTATTTTTAATTTGTTCATTTTTATTAGTATTAGTATCTTCTTGGCATGTTTGTGTTTGTCTCTTTAGGTAATGTGTAGCTTTGTAGTACTATGTAAAAGGAAATCAAATGTAATTTCTTCTTGCTGTCAAGCAGTTAAATATCCTATTTCCATTACCTAATTTGCCTTTAGATTTTTTTGATTAAGCTATGTAGATAATATAATAAAAAGAATTTCATCTATTGTGTTTCAGAATATCCATTATAGGAAAAAGCCTAAGATTTTTTACATCAGAATTTGTTAAACATTTGTTCAGATCTTTTCATGTATCTTAAAATTTCAATAGGAACTTGTAGCTGTTTGGAGGCATATCAGAGTACATTGCTTTGGAAGTTAATTAAAAAACAAAGTTTAATAGGTTATAATTAAGAACAGAAAATAAGGAAGTCATCATAGAGAACATTACATATGTTTATGTTTGTAGTATCATACATGTGCAGAATTAATTGGTGGAAATTTTTAAATAATTTTTATACATTTGGCTTCATGCCAGGAACTAAACATTGATTATTGTCCTAATCAGACCGCTGAGACAGATCATTCAGAGTGGAGCTTTCTGTTGTGGTCCAGGCTGAGATACATCTAAATGCCCTAGGAAGATCTTTCATGTCTCTGTCATCATGAGTTAGAGAATACTCTTAAGAGAATCTCTGGCAAAGTTCAAGGCACTTACCATCCCAAGCCTCCCTCGTCCCATCTCAAGCCTTGAGTCATGGGTTTATTTAGTTAGAAACTGTGGTTAGAGAAAGGGCATGTTATAAAAAAAAAGCATCAGTTGATTTTAAACCAGTTTATGTAGTAGTTGCACAAGTGAGAAATGCTAGACTTCTGCTGTTGAGTAATGTTGTAGTCTACTTCTGCTATAACAAAAAATACCCAAGACTGGATAATATATAATAAACAGAAACTTTTCACAGTTCTGGAGTCTGAGACATCCCAAGATCAAGACACCAGCAGATTCAATGTCCTTCAAAGGTGGTTCTCCACTTCCACAGTAGATTCTCTGCTGCTGCATCGTCCAGAGGGAAGGGGTGCTGTGTCCTTCATGTGGTGGAAAGGATGGAAGGACTGTAAAAGAGACCAGACTTTCTCCATTAAGCCCTTTTATAAAGGCATTAATTCATCCATGAAACCAGAACACCTCTCCAAGGGCCTCACCTACTAACACTGTTGCACTGGGGATTATGAATTTGGGGACACATTCAGATCACAACATGTAGCCAGCCAGTAGCTTTATATGGTTATCGAAATAAAAACTGAATAAAAGAAAAAAATCAGTTACTCAGTTTCACAATTACATTAAAGTCCTCAATAGTGACATGTAGTATCACTATTAGCTAGTGGGTACTCTTTTTTATACAGTAGATATAAAAATATTTCCATTGTTAAAGAAAATTTTATTGGACAGTGCTGGCTTATGCAGAACAAATTTACACAAAATTTGGAGAAAGAAATAAGTTTGGGGATTTGTAATTACTGTTTTTAACTTGGTATTTTGAAATAATTTTAAGTGTGGAGAATTGCAGAAATAATACAAAGAACTCCTACATACCTTTTGCCTCATTCATGAGTATGTATAGCGTTTTTAACCACATTGTCCTTTATGTTTGTACTTCTCAACCTCCTATTCTCTCTTTCACACCCTCTGTTTCCTCTCTCCCTCCCCCTCCCTCCCTCCCTCACTCCCTCCTTCCCCTCCTATCCCTCTTAATTTGGAGTAATTCTGCAGCCTGTCTTTTATTCCTCATATTGATTATTTTGAAGAGTACTAGGCTAGTTCTTTTGGGAAAATGATTTTTTATGATTAAAAATACTTGAGAATTGATTCTAGATGTTTGTCAGGTTTCTACATCTATCTACTATTAAAATATAAGCCAGATTCTGAGGGTGTGCATTTTGATCTTTAGTTCTTTCCTTCCATTGCCATTTATATAGTATGCATTTAGTTATATTCCGTTAGAGAGTACCTCTTATAGTAAGCTCTTTGAACTTACTATAAGTAGTTTTAAAATACAGTAATTGTGATGATTGAGCTCCTTCCTGTTATCCGTACTTATTTAGCTGCATGATTTATTTTGGATATCAACTTGTAGAATATAGATGGGCCAATGATAACAAAATGTAATCCAGACCCAAGCACATTATATTGGCAGTAAAGATGTGAAGAGTGTTGCTGACTCATCACTTTTGAGGAAATCACCTTTGATGGAATAATTAGATGAAAAAGACCAGGACCTGTGTGAATTTAATTTGGAGGCTTGATAAAATGTCTGTGAAGCCTCATTACTAGTGGCATTTCAAAATGTGAGTTTGTTTCATTCATGTCACCAGCAGTGTACACTTCGTTTAGCTTTAAATGGCAAATAATGCAACCAAGTCCATCATCTCCCTCATACAGTCTTCTTTTCTAGTACCTTCTATGTTGTCCATTCCATCTCCTCTCCTTTGAAAGAATCAGGCCATCCTTATTCCTGTTTATTTCTACTTTTAATAGTTTTTTCCTTTCAGAATTTATTAAATACCTAATTAGTATTTTTTGGTTTCCTACACTGAGCTAGAAAAAACTGGAAGGTTCTTACTTTCCTAGAGCATAACGTAGAGAGGAAGACAGAAAATAAGTAAATGAGCAAGGCAATTTCAGACAATGGTGAGAATGGTATGAAAAGAATAGTACCAGGTAACTTAAGTGTTGTCTGGGTAGGGTGCTTTTAACTGAGGCCACCAAATAAAGAGCCTCTGAGGAAGCGAAGTCTAACTTGAGACGTGGAGGATGAGGGCTCAGCATGGGAGGATCTGAGCTGAATGTTTCTGGGGAAGTTAGAGCAGGTGGAAAGACACTCAGCTGTGAAGGAAATTGAAATGCCCAAAATGCAGGGTCAGTGTGGGTAGAAAAGAGTGGGTGGAGGGGAGGTTTTGAGGAAGTCTGTCTAGATCCTTCCCTGTAGACAAGGTCAGGAGTTTGAATTTTATTGGGAGTCCACTAGGAAATCATTGGAGGGTCTTAAGCAAAGGAATGATGTGATCTAACATTTTCTCTGAGAAGAGTTCTCTTGAGCAGTTAGAGAATGGACTGGAGTTGGTGGAAGGTGATCCATGAGTGGACTGTTGAAGTCGAGGTGGGAGATGGTGGCCTGCAGTGGCAGTCTTGTTCCAGGTTCATTTTATTTCACCACTATCAGACTACTTCAGGCTTTGCTAATCTGCTTTTGCTGGATTTCCAAAGCAACTTGTTCTCTAAATACACAATGTAATGGTTCTGTTGATTATATTGTTTGCTCTTGTTTCTTTATCTGGGTTGTACTGTCTAAGAGCAATAATTTATAGTTCTGATTTCCTCAGTGTAATGTGAGCATAATTGGTGCTTGTTTAAAAATTATGTTTTTACCACTGAATTTGATTTGAGTCAGCCAATTTTGTGTTTTCTGAAGTATAGGAGTATCATTTAAAAATTTACTTAGACATAATAAAATGACTATGGCTTAAATTACCAAAAAGAGAAAAAGAAAGTGAGCCAACAAGTTTCTCTGTCTGTCTCTCTCTCACTCACTCTTACTCTGTACTTTGGATTGAAGCCAGGGTTATTCTACCTCTGAGCTATACTTTGTTTGTTTATTTTTTTATTTTGAAGCAGGGTCTCCTTGAGTTGCTGAGGGTCTTGCTAAGTTCCTAAACTCTCCTCAATCCTACAAGTACTTTATAATTTAAATAGGAGTTGAGGTTAAGAGGCAAAGTTGAAATCTGAAACCTAATTGCTAAGCTAGAGATAATATGTAAATATATTTTGCAAAGACCATTAGTGACCATGTTAACTTTTAGTCATACCCCCACACACATAGCTGACCATTTTTTATGTTCATGACATGTTAATGTTTTTACCTTCTCTAAAGTGTGCATGATTTTCATCACTTTAGCTTATAATAGAAACCTTTAAAGTAAGGTGAAAATAGTTTTCCAATCAAGTAGTTGGAATGTTTAATAATACATGTTGTAATTCAAGTTGTACAATAAAAGACATTTTGCACATTTTCGGGGCAGGTCTTGAAGCAGCCAGCCCTCAGTTGGTCCTGCGAATAGAGGCATGTTCTTAGCTTTAGTCACTTGTTATGGTCAGTGCCCAGCACTCAAATATACAGACCAGGTCACCCAGAGTGATGGAGTACACAGATGTGCTTTAAAGGTTTTTAACATTAAAAAAAAAACAAGACATTGAGGCAGATATGTTTTTTAGACAATAGCTGTTTAATGAGCTGCTTGTATATACAAGAGAAGAGAATGGGCCTGATTGCTCACAATCTGATGTTTGAAAAAGTATTTTTCAGGATCTCATGCATTTGCATATCTAATTGCTATGTAATCAAAACTAAGTGAACTGTGGCTACTTGAAACTTTAAAATGAAAGGCAATCGTCTTTATGGGGAGGAGGGGGGAACCCCTTTACATGCAACTAGCCGGAATATTAGCATTATAGTCTTCTTGTGTTTAATTATAGGTGTCTGACTGAGCAGTAAATTTATGCTTGTGTTATTAAGAAGCGAATGTGACCCTGAAACACGCTCAGCCTTGTTGTAACCAGCAATGGCTGTGAGAGAAGTTAGCATCCATTGTGTATTTTGGTGATAAGGGATTGTGCTAGAATGGCTGTTAATTACCTGCTTTACTTGATATGGAAAGTAGTGGTTCCACACTTTTTTCCCCACCAGTGACAGCACTCAATTAAAATTTGTATTAAACAAATTTTATAATGTGCTCAGTTATCTGTTGGGAAGACATAAGGTGAAGAAAATTAACTTTATTTTTTTTCCAGCTGTTTGTTGGTAACTTTGTTTTTTCAAGTCCTTTTAAGATAAAAAAAAGTTTGCCATAAGATGTGTCCTTTATGCTTTTATAGACTTTAAATATTTTATTTCTTGCTGCCTCACAAAAAGGTTGTTAATTTCAGAGAGAATAATATGTTAAGATTCCTTAATGTCATTTGGAAGTTCTGTCGCCACTAATTCTGACAAATAATGCTCTTGTACATCACCTGATTTGTGATCTTAGAAAAGTCTCCAACTGCCTACCTAAGACTAATTAAAGCTCTTTTTAAATTTTATCTCATTTGAACTTCTAAGTATGATACAAGTTTAAAAGTGATTTTTTGTTTGTTTCATTAGTGTCAAACCAGTAAGTGCTTGTTGATCATTTAATCTCTGAGAAGAAAGAACAGATTCAGCCTGGGAGCAAAGTTTTAAGAGATTCAGAGTTGGACCATACCTACTGTTTAAAGTATTTAGAGGAAACTTTAATCATGATTTCTTAAGAACTCCTGAAATGTTTACCCTACTAAAGTTTTTATATTTAAAAAAGGAGTTCCATTATAGTTGCAGTCTAAGAGAAAAAGTGATTGTTTATTGTGCTTAGGGGTGAACTTGAAATTTGTTGTTCTTATCATTTTTAAACTTTTATTTAGGATTTCATTAATTTTCCCTCCCCCATATAGAAACATTTATTACTTTTGAATCCAAGAATTGCTATTATTAAACTATGTTTTGCCAGGTTTGGAGGCACACAGCCATAATCCTAGTATTTGGGAAGCTGAGACAGGATGATTGAAGGGTTGAGACCAACCTGAGCAACTTAGCAAGACTCTCTGAAATCTAGGAGACTGTTTGTAAACAAAAATTTAAAAGGGTTGGGGGTGTAGCTCAGAGGTAAAATGCCCGTGGGTTCAATCCTCAATAGTGCACACCCCCCCCACACCCCCCCCCACACCCTCACACCCCCACACACATTCCTGTTTTCAAAATGTTGATCATTTTTCTTGGTCTTCTGAAAATTGTGTTTTTTGGTATTTTGAGGAAAAATGTTTTATATTTTAATAAGCTTTATTAGTTGAGGGGACGTTATCTAAGAGCTGGTTCTGTTTCAGTTACTTTTATGAAGTTTTTCCAATTCAGTTAACAGTTGACTCTGAGAATGAGTTTGGATATTGAAGACATGAGTAATCTGGACGTTGAGTGGGTTACATCACCTGTGAATAGAGACTAAAATCTATGCCTGCCACCTAGGGAATGTTACTGGAGGCAGGAGGAAGGAGGAGAGAGTTATACATAGAACTAGCTCCAAGCTGCCTGGTAGTTCGAATACGGGGCTATTGATGTTCCTTTGAAAGAAAGAGATTTGAGATGTCAAAATAAGAACTTGAGGGCTCTGCTTCCTATGCTGCAACATACTGGAGATTGAATACAAGCAGAACCTGGAATGGAGTCAGTTCTTGAGAAGCAAAGTCAGCACAGTGAATACTTGTTTCCCTGGCTCTTACCATGCAGCACAACACAGGAAATGACACTAATTCCAACCAAGGGAAATCCCTACTGCTGCAGAAAGGGAAACGGAAGCAAAAGGAAACAGGGGGAATCCCAAATTCTAACTGCCTCCTGGATCACGACTGTGTAGAATGGAGTTAAAGCATCTCAGCTAAAGATGTGACACATACCACAGTTGGCACCTAAGAAAGTAAGTTTGTAGTTCTCAATTAAACAGGTATGCCGACTAGAAACAAACCAAAGCAAACAAAAAAAAAATTCTTAAAAGAAAGATGTCAGAATCTAGAATAAGCATACATTCAAAATTAAATCCTGAAATTGAATCACATTCTCAAAAGAAAATCAACTGATCAAGTCTGCACTTTTTGGAACTAAAGAAACAGATTTTTAAAAGCAACTCTTACAACAATTCTCATAAAGTAAAACAAGATACAGAGAAGAAATACAAGTAATGTAAAGAACCAAAGGAAAATTTGAAATAGAAAAATTTAATATTTGAAGTAAATTCACTGCATAGATTTAACTGCCCAGGACAGAGTTTATATATTTGAAGATAGAGCAATAGAAACTTCCCATTTTAGAGAACAAAGGGAGGAAAAAAACATAAGAATGACAATGTCATTTGGTCTGACAAATGTCAAATGGTCTAACATAAGTGCATTTGATATCCAAGAAAGAAGTAGAGAATAAGTTAGAAAAAATACTTAAGGAAATAATGGCTGAGAATCTCACAAATTTTGTGAAAGACATAAAGGTATAGAAAAAGGCCAGAAGAGAGTAAAATGTCCTTTAAAAGCTTAAGTGTAAAAAATGTGCCAACTCTGAATTCTTTAACCAGTACTAATATCTTTAAAATGAAGGTGGAATAAAGTCATTTTGAAAAGATAATGAGAACTGACTACTAGCAGATCACACCAGGAAATGTGAAAGGGCATTTTCAAGCTAAAGAGAAATGAGAGTAAATGGAAAGTAGGTTACTTAGAAATGAACACCAGTAGTGGTAAATATCTGGTTAAACAGAAAAAAATACTTTCCTCCCTTTTTTTAATGCACTATAATTTATTATACGTATGACTGCTTAATAAAATGACATCCTGTGGAGTTTTTAACTTGTGTATGTGTAAATACGGACCTTCAGTGATTATACAATTTCCACACATTATGTAAAGTGGTAAAGCATTAATTGTAAGTAGGCCTTGAAAAGTTAAAAATTTATATTGTAACCCCCAGAGCAACTGCTGAAAATATAATGCAAAGAAATATAGGTTAAAACCACCAAGGCTAGCTTAAAAACTAAAATGGAATTGTAAAATATATTTAGAGAGAGAAAAATGGGAGAATATGTGTGTTAAAGTCTGGAAAGGAAGTTTAAGAACAAAAAGCCAGAGGTTACAAATGGAAGCCCGGCAGTAAAAATGATAGATGCAAACCTAGCAGTTTTAGAAATTACATTAAATAGCATTGGAAGAAATATCCCAATTAAAAAAAGGCAGAGATTGTCAGGATGGATTTCTTTTTTTAAAGCAAGCTCAGTGATACACTAGCAACAAGAGAAATACTAAAAGAAAGACATTGGTAGGTTGAAATAAATAGACGTAAAAAGATATTTTAAGAAGGCAGTAAGCAGAAAGCTGGAATGAATATATTAATATGAAGTAAAATAGATTGCAAGAGAAAATAATTTACATCAGGTAAAGAAATTTTATAATGGTAAAAGTCAGTTTGTCAAGAGGCATTCACTTAATACCAGCAGAATTTAGTTCATAAAACAAAAATTAACTAAAATAAAGGCAGAAATAGACAATTCAACAATTAAAATAAGATTTTAACACACCTTTTCTGCAATTAATATAACAAATTTAATCAGTGACTTGGAAGATCTAAACTTTATTATTAGCCATCTCGACCTTATTTGTGTTCATAAAACATGACACAGATTTAAGTGCACATGATGTATTCACCTGGAAAGAATATATGCAACCCCGTAATGCTAAAAAGATTAAAATTTTATATAGTGTGAGCTTTGATCATGAGGGAATTAAATACTAGATATTTGGAAAATGGTTAGAGACACAGGTTAGAGACACACATCTCTAACCTGTTGGTCAAGAGATGTCACAAGGGAAATTAGGAAATATTTTGAACTGAATAATAATGAAAATACAAGACAACAAAATTTGTGAGATGAAGCTTATTTAGAGGGAACTTATATTTATCAATGTTTACAGTTCAAAACACCTTGAAAGGCATGGTGGGGGCATATATAATCCTATACTGGGAAGACTGAGACAGGAGGATTCTGAGTTCAAGGCCAGCCTGGGCAACTTAGGAGACACTGTCTTTATAAAACTAAAAAGGAGAGAAAAAAATTGAAATCAATTATCTGATTTTTCTACCTAATTTAAGGCTTAAAAAATATCAGTAAACTAAAGCCAAGTTATATAAAATGAGGTAAATAATACATTTAGGAACTGAAATTATAGAGATGGATAGAGAAAAGCAAGGAAACTAAAATGTGTTCTTTCAATAGACCAGAAGATAAAGTTCTAATTAGAATGATTCAGAACAAAAGGTAGAGGGTACTAATGATAAATATCTATAATAAAATAGGGACATCACTATAGATTCTATATAAGGCTGTGAAGGGTATAAATATGAGCTATGAGCTATGAGCTACTATAAGACAATTTTTGATATATTGCGGTTTGTATCTACCATTTTTACTACTGGCCTTCTATTTGTAACTTCTTGTCTGTCTCTTCCCCCACCCCCTTTCTTTCTCAAATTATTAGTAAGAATTAACAAAACTTCAATATTCCTATGTTGGACTAAAAAGCTCAATTTGTAATTAAAAATTTCCCCACAAAGAAAATGTGAAACCTAGATGACCACATTAGTAAATTTTATCAAATTTAGAAAAGTGCTATGACAATACTTCCTAACTTCTTTATTATCACAGACTGGCAGTTACCAGTATTGTCATGTTACCCAAATCAAAGATTATTTAAAAAATAAGCATTCCTCATGAATAGAGATACAAAGAGCCTCAACAAAATTTTAATAAGTTGAATTTATACATGAAAAGGACACTACATCACTACCAAATGACATGTATCTTTATCTTGAGGATGCAAGATTAGTTTAACATCTGGGAATTCATCACATCACTGGAATAAATGCAGAAAACTGTATGATTATGTCTATAGGTGCATAAAATGTATTTGCCAAAATTCGTATGGTAAATCTCCCAGCAAACTAAGACTGAAAGAAAACTTCCTCAGTTTGATAGTTTGTCTATGAAAAACATAGCAGTTTCATACTCAGCAATCAAACAGAAGGATGTTTGATTTCACTGTTTTCCTTCCATTTGTCATCAAAGGACCTAGCAAGTGCATGCAGTAGTAAGGCAAGAAAAAGAAAAGGGCATGTCCAATGGGGAGGAAGAAGGGAAACTACTTCCGGACTTCCTGATCACTTACGTAAAATATTCTAAGGTATATGAAAAGGCCACACCACCAAAAAATAATGATCCTGTCTGTATATACCAAATACGAAGACTTGGAAATATGAGCAGAAATTATGAAAACAGTAAAAACACTTAAATCCATAGTTGTGCTTTAAACACAACTCCTAATAACTCATAGAGCAAGTGTGGGGGGGGACTAAGAATATAGACGATCTGAGCAACTGGCTAGACTTGACCTAATTATCACAAAAAGAAGATTGCACTCAGCAACTGCATAAATACATTCTCTTAAAGTGTTCTTGGAACATTCTGCCACATTGGCCATGTGCTCATCCATAAGAAAGCCTCAGCAAATTTCAGAAGTCTGAAATTATTCACAGTGTGTTCTTTAGTTACAAAGAACAGTAAAGTAGATCGAAAAGAAGGGGAAAGAAATAAAGCAAAGAACAAAATTTGATAAACAGAAATGTGCTGAATATATATGATTGACTAAAATAAAGAATATTTCTTTAAAAATTAACAAAATAGGTTTGTGTAAAACTGAAAAAGAAGCATTTGATAACATTAATTACAGCACTGCTTTTCACTTAGAATTTTTATTTCACTTTTTCTAATCTGAATCTTACCTTTTCACCATGTTCTGTGATGCACATTAAAAGGAAAATATAAGTGAAATTAGCCAATTCCTTACAGTGTTACCGGTTTTTCGTTAGTCATGTTTTTTATGCCATATGGCAATCCGCTACTAGGAATGTTGATGCAGCAGTTTTAAAGGAGTGATCCATTATTCTCTTAGACTTTTTTCCAAGCCATTGCAAGTTTTATATACATTGTTGTCAAGAACCATGAAGGGTCTGAGATTTTTATCTTGCTCCTAAGCTAACAAGTTAGCTTGCTGCCACAGTTTCATGGATGCTGGCAGAATACCAGAGATTCCTGGATCAGAAGCCAGACTTTATTACTCACGGCAAAAGCAGGAGCTGAGTGTCAGCGCATTTGCAGTGATTCCCTGAGCCTTGGGGTATGGCCGCTGTGCGGAGGCCAAATGACACCTGCATTTGTGGGTTGTATATCAGAAGAGGAGCCTAGGAGCCAGGTGTGGTGGCGCAGGCCTGTAATCCCAGTAGTTGGGAGGCTGAAACAGGAGGATCACATGTTTGAGGCCAGTCTCAGCAACTTAGCAAGATCCTGTTTTTAAAAAGTGAGGGAAGGGCTGCAGGTGTAGCTTGGAGGTAGAATGCCCAGTCCCACCAAACAAACAAACAAAACCCTGAAGAGCAGGAGGAGCTAGGGCCAAGGTCCAGCATGTTGTTAGCAAGCAGCAGGTAGGACATTCCTCCACCTGTGGTCCCATGGGCCTGCCCACTTGCCCGGACGGCTCGGTTTGTGGAGCTAGACAAGCCTTGAGCGCTGGCGCAGAGCACGCAGGCGCAGCAGTGGCCAGGCAGGGACAGCCGGGGCCCACTATGTCTCGCTGTGACAGCATTCGTCAGACATGCCAGGTTTGAAAATGTTAAAATAGTTAAGAAACGTATTAGAATAGCGACATACTTGAAGTAAATGAAATAAAGGGCCAAATAAGAAAAGCTGTGGATATTTTAAACTCCCCAAAAATTTAATGAAGAGCTTTAGAACTATAAATTTGAAATCTGATTTAACTTTATTTTAAAGATATTATAAATAAGAAAGGCTTTATTTCTAAAATAAAGGCTTTATTTTAAAGATACTGTTTTCTGAATCAATCTTTATAATCAAAATCTAGTAGGAATTTTATCTTATTTATTTTTTTGGTGTCAGAGTTCTTAAGATAATAAACCAGTTCCTTGGGAAAATGGAGGCATGCCTTGAGAGCCCTGAGCTGCTGTTAGTCACATGAGTTTACAGTACTGAGGACTGTGGGTGATCAGTGTGGAGTTAGATGGAGAGCTCCTGGGGGAGGAGAAGGTAGATGAGGACTGCATGGAGAAGAGGGAGGCATGGCCATTCAATACCTAAAGTTAGGCTGGTTGGGCTTGCATATGCAAAATAAATTCCTGATGGATTAAGCATCTAAACTTAGAGGGTAGAAACCTCAACTATTAGAAGAAACATTAACAGATACATTGGAAAGCTGCTTTACATGCAGATTTAACAGGTAATATACCATTTTCTGCCTATTGAGTTGTCAAAAATGTTAAAGTTACCTAGGTCTTAGGATGTGGAGAAACATAAATTCCCATACTTTGAAATCAGAAGTGTAAATAAGATAAAGCCATATCAGAAAGCAGTTTGGAGGTATCTGTTAACAGAGAGTTTTCTCTTTTCTTTCTTTTTTTTTAATGGTGGTCCTATCTGGAAATTCCATTATGTGTCATTTCCTTAAGTTCTTGTGCATGTTCTGGAAGATGGATATGAGACTGTTTACTGCAGCATTTTTTATAATAATAAAAAATTACAATGTAAGTGGCCACAAATAGAGGAATAGAAATTTAAATGAGGTCTCTTCATGAAGTGAAATACTATGCAGCAATGAAAATGAATAGATTTGCTGAAATGCACTTGATTAAGTGTATATACTCAGAATTGAAACTGTCCAGTGATGGACTATTGCTGAGAAACTAAAGTGTTTTCCTTTTTGTTTTATCTTCTTCAAATCAAATGTCACCTCATTCTGATATAATCTGATTGTTTATATAGGGAATTATTTTCATAAGCAGTACATCTTCTGATGGAATAAGAACAAACTACATGCAGTGTGTTATATGGTAATAAGTTATGTTCATATATTTATTGTTTGGTGTGTTTTGGGTACTGGGGATTGAACCCAGGACTGTTCTACCTCTGAGCTACACCCCAGCCCTTTTATTTTTTTATTTTAAAACAGTCTCACTAGGTTGCTGAGGGTCTTACAAAGTTGCTGAGGCTGGCCTTAAACCTGTGATCATCCTGTCCTTAGCCCACCCCCCTCAGTCCTGGGATTACAGGCATGCACCATCACACCTGGTTGATTGTTATCTTTATATGGGTCCTTTATTAATATCTTTGCTTCAGTGTCCAAGTGATTTGTAGGAAAAGGGTGTATGAGCACATAACATTCACAACACAGTTACTTACAACTCAATATGGAGAAATTCTTTGGCTAAAATTTAGTTTCTGGAAGTTTATCTTTAGTTACTAATATCTGTTTAAATTTGAGGGCTTATGGTCTTTCACTAAATGTTTAATGCCTTGGTTTGGTAACTTATTTCATGAAGATTTA
The DNA here is from genome assembly GCA_004027185.1 of Glis glis. Lineage (NCBI taxonomy): Eukaryota > Metazoa > Chordata > Mammalia > Rodentia > Gliridae > Glis > Glis glis. The sequence continues at coordinate 61,671 of PVJS01002227.1, forward strand.
CTTTTCCTGTCTTAACTACTTTCTATCATTTTTATTGAGCAATGATTAAGCCCTCATATTTATTTTAAAAATTGTTTTTTCATATCAAAATGGTACTTTATTAGCTCTATGGATTTGGTCTAAAGTTTTTGATATCCTGTAATAGACTTAAATTTATTTAGCCTAAAAATACTTTCAACATATTATGACTACTTTGAAACATATAATGACTTAACCTCTTGGGTTCATGCCAGAGGCTATAATTACAGCTTTAGTGGCTTAATAGGATCTTTAATTTGTGATTTTTGTGAAGGAGAAATATAATGGAAGTGTATCAGTATTCAACCAGAAGTTGTAGGGGACACACACACTCACACACACACACACACACACACACATTTTGAGAAATCAGCTTACATAGTTGTTTATGCTGGCTGGTCCAGAGTCCACAAAAGAGGCAGTCAGGAAGGAAGACCCAGAGAGGAAGAATAGATACTGTAAACCCAGTTAGTATTGCAGTATCTGAATTTAGAAGAGGCCCTTGCTTTCTTTTAAAGGGCTCCAACTGAAGAAGTAAGTCTGGTCCACCCAGGAAAAATCACCTGTTGATTAGTCAGTTGATTAGTGAGCTTAATTACACCTGCACATCTCTTCACTGCAGCATTTAGAGTGGTGTTTCATTGAAGAGCTGGGAGGTGTATGTGTGCTGTAAAGCCCTGCTGCGTTTCATTTGTCCTCCAGCTCTTGGAAAGGAATAGACTTTATAAACCACCCTAAGTAGAGACATACAAAAGAGATTCCTGCAACTGCAGCTGAGCCTAGCTAAGTTGACATTACAAAGCCATCACACCAGATAGCTAACTTTTCTTCCTAACAGTAGCTTCCTTTGTTCTGTGGAATGCAAATTTAGGTCCCTTTAGATAATATACGGCTATTTTAGAAGTCCCCTCATCCTTTTTTGGTCCCGTGTTGTGTGTGTTTAATACCTCAGCTTGCCTGCCATTGCCCAGCCTGCTCTTTGTTTTTCTCCCTAGTATCAGTTTTATGTGTTTAATGTGGAAGAATCCTTTTAATATTTAATAGGAAGGAAAGTGATAATTTAGAAGGTTCTTACCTAAGCAAGACTCTAGTTTATTAGAATTCATGTAATCTATAGAGATGTCTCATTCTTATCTTAAATGAAAAGGAGCTACAGAAATACTGTTTTCAAGGAAAAGTAAGTCATAGCAACTGAAGATAGATTACTTCATTTCTTGATTCCTTTATTCAACAGACATTTTTAAATTTCCTTTGTGGTGGGCTGTGTGCTAAACTCTCATTCAAATACAAGATGGTGCCTGCCCTTTTGTAGTCTAGATGGACAAATATAGATTTTAGCTTTCTAGTTAGGGCTTAGATAAGCAACATGGAAAATAATGTGTTTTATCTTGAACAAATTTTTCATCGGTCCAAAAACTTCATTTTTCCTAGTAGTGGATATAATTGAGGGGACTACAAACTTATTTCTAACATAGTTACCCAGATTTCCTGGATATTTATTCTAAATGATTACAATTCATATGAGCATTTTTAGGAATATAATTTTACACTTTATTCTGAAGAAGCTTTTTTTTTTTTTTTTTTTTTTTGGTGGTACTGGGGATTGAAACCAGGGGCATTCTACCTCCGAGCTACATCCCCAGCCCGATTTTTTATTCTTTATTTTGAAACAGGGTCTCTCTAAGTTGCAGAGGGCCTCACTAAGTAGCTGAGGCTGGTCACAAACCTGCATCCTCCGGTCTCAGCCTCCCAAGTACTGGGATTATAAGTGTGCACCACCACGCCCAGTGCCTTTTTATTATTGATATTAAAGGATATAATATTTCCTTGATGAGTAAGAGATATAGGCAGTCAGGTATTATTAACTGTTGACATTGAGGTTGAATTTGGTACATGTTAGGTGGATTGTTTGTAATTTATGAGCTCCAGGTTTGGTCGTTGGATGTTCCATTTATTTCATAGTAGTGTGTAGTAACTATTCTTTCAGCATGGACTAATTTAGAGCAAAACCCTCTTTTTTTCAAAGAAGATCAGGTTGAGCTGGGTGTGGTAGCACACACTTGTAATCCCAGTACTTTGGGAGGCGGAGACTGGAGGATCCCGGTTCGCGGCCAGCCTCAGCGCGCTGCTCGCTCTCTCTCTCTCTCTCTCTCTCTCTCTCTCTCTACTTGGTGAGGAGGCCCTCCGCAACTTCGTGAGACCCGGTTTCAAAATAAAGTATAAAAAATAGGGTCGGGGGTGTAGCGCGGAAGTAGAACGCCCCTGGGTTCAATCCCCAGTACCGCAAAAAAAAAAAAAAAAGATCAGGTTAATTTAGTTTACAAATTTCTTTTTATTCATAGAATGTTTTGTATTTTGGCAAGAATACCTGAGATAAGCCTAGAAAGCTCTGTAACAAATCTGCCACTTTTCACTTCTCTCAAAATGTACGTACAGTTTTGCATTTTTTTTATGGGTGTATGAATCTATTAGTGATTACCCCTTCTTTTTAGAGTAGCATAATGACAAAAGAAGTCATTGGGCCTTCTGTTTCGTGTGAGGATGTGCTGGTGTGTTTTTTGCTCTTTGGAAAAATCAGCTGAACTAGGCCTAGGGTTGGTGTTCGTTGAATGTGGTATTTTCTGTACTCTTTCCCAGCCAGATTGTTTTCATTGCACTAAACCTTTCAGTTTTCAGAATATTTCAAGAAGAACTAGGCAGAAATTCTAACCTTAGGAGCTGACAGTAGATATAAATAAAATTATATTTATAAACAGACATACAGTGTTGTCTTATACAAATGTGTCATTAATAAGAATCCTATGAGTAGGGCTATTAAATTCAGGACAGAAGAGTTAAGACAGCTTGACAGAGGTGGCCTCAGAGATGATGTCAGATGTCATGTGCGCCTTTGCAAAGAATGGATGTAACGACGAGTCCAGTGTGGCACCCTGGAAAGATGATAGGTGATGAGTTGGAATTGAGTTCAGTTTGGGGATCTTTTAACTTATTGACTGAAGGACTTAGTTACTCTGTCTAAATTTCTTCATTTGTAAAATAAGTTAATGATATGTACCATTTAGGTTACTGTAAATCATTTAGGGTTACTGCATATTAAAGCAAATGTCTTTAGTATTTTTTATATTTGCTCTTTTAGAATATGGGCAGTCATCGATCCTTAGATATCTGTGGTCATTTTAAAAAAGATAGTTTCCCCAATTATAGTGCTTACTATTAGCATTAAGTTGACCTTTGCTCTAAAAATTAACCACAGTAGTTGTGATAGATGGTTAACTCAGCTTTTTTTTTTTTTTTTTTTTTCAGTACCGGGGGTTGAACCCAGGGGTGTTCTACCTCCACGCTACACCCCTGGCCCTATTTTTTTATAATTTATTTTGAAACCGGGTCTCACGAAATTGCGGAGGGCCTCACTAAGTAGAGAAAGGGAGAGAGAGAGCTGAGGTTGGCCGTGAACCCGGATCCTCCGGTCTCCGCCTCCCAAAGTACTGGGATTACAAGCGTGCGCCACCACGCCCGGCGTTTATCAGCTTTACAGTGATTTCATGTGGCTGTTACAAAGTTTGCTTTGTACCTCTGGAAGTTTTCCACTGCACTCCTGTTTCAGTTAGTGGATAGCATCTGTTCTATTACATCCACTCCTTAATTAATTAAAAAGAAGTGGAGCAAAGACACCCTGAAAAAGTAGACTTTTCTTTTCGCCTTAGGTAAGATATGTCTTTAATCCCTGGTGGACAAGGACCACCAATACCCTTTCCTCGGTCATTGATGTAACATGTTTTAGAGGTGTTACCAAGACTGGGAAGCAAATAATAACTTCCTGGTTACACATGATATGGATGTCAGTTGATGACTTGGAGAAGAATTTGAAAATTTCACTCTGGTTCCCTATCTCTGATACTTAGGCATACATGAAATGATTTCTAGTGAAAAAATAAAACGTGGGTTTTCTGAACTTTTTATTCTGCTGAGAAATTACTTCCTGGCTGATGTAGTTGAATTGTGAGGTGATTAAAGTATAAAATAACTATGGAATGGTTATCCTTTAACAGAATCATTTTAACATTGGATAATGTACAGAATATATAAAAAGTATCATTTGTAGCAGTAAAAAGTCATGAGTGTAACAAGCTACGTTTTGTTTAATTAGTTTTCGGGATTTTTCAAAAACAGTTTTTCGGGAAATTATAAATGTTGGGTACATAATTGTAATTCTAAGGGAGAACTTTCATACAACTCTTTTTACTTGTAAAAACCCTACAAAATGAAAATGGTAAAAGGTTGTTGGGAAAGTGACCCTGTTTTGGCTTGTTCCCCACTTGTAGGTAGGCGACTCGGCCTGGTGCACACTTGCTCCTGTTCAGACCAGGCTGGACCCCATGCTGTTAGACCCGCAGCAGCACTGGAGAAAATGGTTTTTAGTTAGTATACATGCCATTCTTACTCTGGGTAGTTCTATTTCAGAAATACCCAAAGAAAGGGAAAACAATTCAGTGTCTTCAAGAGAAAGGGAAAATTTCATCACTTAGGACTCTGCTACATTAACTATATCATTTTATGATTATATTTTGCTAGTCAAATTTTGATGAAACAGGTTATAAGAAATCAATTTTTATAGTTAAATTTTGTTAGCCAAATGTTAATAAAAGAGTAAAAAAATCTTGTATTTTTTAGATTTTGGAGGATTAAAATAGTATAATTATAGAAGAAATGTACTACACAGAGAGTCTTAGAGGCACTTGGTTTTTCCAGTTATGTAAATTTACCCTTGCATTTTATCTACTGAGAAGTTCCAGTGTGTGAAATACAGGTGAACACGCTCTTATTAGGAAAAGAAAAGAACTCCAATCATAATGCATTCAACATTTTGACCATCCAATGTTACAGTTTTGATCTCCATCAGACATTATGTCATTCAGATTATTAGCCAAGAAATGTAGATGTTTGCTATTCATAGTGCATTAGAAATATCTGTAGAGCTCTTTTAAAATACAGATGCTTTGGACTCAGCCCTTTGATAATTGCTGGGATGTGCTGCGGGTACCTATCTGTATGTTTTAAATTGAAATTAAAGGTAATCTTTAAAATACTCAGTATTCAAAGGTTAAAAATCACCACCAAGAAAAGGATTAAAACATCCCAAGTAATTTAGGTTGTGTACCTGAAATTTTTTGAGACAGGATCTGGCTACATTTCATGTGGATCCTTTAAGATAATTCTTACTTTGCCTTTGGTTGTAGTTCACTGGACTGTGATTCATCTTTGTGTATGTATTTTTTCATTTTTATTTCACAAGAGGTAGGTAAAATATTCTGATTTAATATTGCCAGATATATTTGTTTTTATAGATCTTGAATCTTTTCAGATATTTATTTTTCCTAACCCACATAGAAAAGTAAACATAAAGAATGTACGAGAACATACTATATGGCTTAGAAGTTAAGTAATTATTTAATCAGTATATTTTATATTACTTGCTGTATTTAGATTATAATGTAGCAGTTTAATACCAGATGTTTCTTTTTAAATTTATTCATGTATTTATGTATTTATTTATTTATTTATTTAGTGATACCAGGGATTGAACCCAGAGACATTCTACCTCCAAGCTACACCCCCCCAGCCATTTTTTACATTTTTGTAATGAAACAGGGTCTCGCTAAATTGCGGAGGCTGGTCTTGAACCTGCAATCCCCGTGTCTCAGTACTCCCAAGTACTGGAATCACAGGCATGCACCACTGTGCCGACTCAGGTGTTTCTTAAATGCTCTCTCTGTGCAAAATATTTTGCTGAATATTTTAGGAAAGTGATTTCTAATATATAAGGAAAATAGTTTAGCATATATCAAGTAAAGAAAATACATGATTAAAAAACTATGAATTCAAGTAAAGCTTTTAAATTAATTTGTATTGTGTTTATTATGGTAGCTTAAATGTATGTTGAGAAACAAGTAGTAGATTTGTGTTTGATGTTTTGTTTATAGAATATAGAACTATTGTGTGTATACGTATAAAAAAGTACAGAAATTATCATTAAAGAAAACCTGATGAAATATGAAAGAAGTAGAGAGCAGAAGAGTATATATATATTCTCTTATATATATATATATATAAGAGAAATATAAAGCTTTTATTCTTAAGTTTTTCTGAACTGTTTTGAATTATAAATGTTCCTCAGAAATATAAAGCTATTGATTATATATCAAACTATTAGTATGTAAGGCATTTTAAAATGCATTGTAACTTAAAAAGTAGAAAGGAACCATCTTTGCTCTCTAGAGACTTACTATTTAAGAGTACAATATTAAGTATTATGATAGAGTGATGAAGTTCCATAGAAGCCAATGGGCTTACTTGGGAAAGTATGAAAAAGATGAAAAAGGTAGTATTTGAATTCATTCTTCAGTTTCACTATTCTAATATATTCCCTTTACTGTCTATTTTGCACAAAGTCTGTGAAATAATCATGGTCATACTCTATTCCTCTTTCCAGGAAACTAGAGATCCTCCTTTCTGTGTCATTGTAAATTCAAACCCTGTATAGAGGGCAGTTTAGTGCTTTGATCAGCTGAGCTATCTCAAGCTAGTACTTTTCATCCCCAAAGTACATTTCCAGTTTCAGTTTTCTAGATTTTAACTTGTAGTCATGTCAGTGTGCTTATTCAGTTGTCCCTTCTCCATATTCTTGCGATGTCATCTCCTGAAATCGTCTCTCTTTGACTTTAGTTGCAGTCTATCTAAACCATGGTGCATCATGGTAACATCTATTATACAGCCCTCAGGAGGTGCTGGGTACTCTTTTATAGCTGTGCAGGCATGAACACATTTAAAAATCATCACAGTCCAGTTATGGAAGTTCTATACTTACCTCTGTCTTACAGATTAGGAAGCCAAATATTCAAAGATTTTTTTTCTAGGGTAGTATCATAAGTTACGTAGGATATCAGCAATGATGACTCAAAAGTTTATATTTGAGAAATCATATTCCAAAACAAATAATTGTGCTTTCTTTTGAATTTCTGTGAAATTTACTGTCTAAATAGATACACCACAGGAAAAAGTAGCTTTGGTACAGTGAACAATGTGCTGTCACTCTCTTACTTTCACCTTTAAACTATTATTATGTAACCTATTAGTGACCTCTGCTTGAGATAGGCTGTATGCAGAGTTTTCAAAATATTATCTTGTGTCTGCTTATTTTTTCAGTGAAATAATTATAATCTTGATTAGTTTTTAAAAATTACATTTACCTTTTCTTGTTGGTTTAGTAAGTAGTTGTAAGGTCTTCAGAGCCAGAAGCTTATCAGCTGAAGTCATTTCAATTGATGGTCTTAGAGTCAGGTTTTTACCTATCAGTATATCTCATTTTAAAACAACAACAACAAAAAATGAGTGACTACATCAATGCCTACCTTTAAGACTATTAGAAGGATTTCATAAAGTGCTGAGTACAAAGCTCTGTGTGTGTTATTTTTTCTTTTCATTAATATTATTAATAACCCTGACTTTATTTCTGAATCTTTGTATTGTATAGAGGGCATGTATTAAGGTCAGTGTTAAGGGTATGGAGATGCGAGCTTTTAGACAATAATACATATTGGATTGATTATGTTAAAAGGCAAAGAATAGGAGAATGAGGGAACATCCTGTCTGGAAAACTCTGCCAATAAATTTCATTAAAGATGATTTTTGAAACTGGATGTTGATGATTTGGGAAGGAAAATGAGTAGAAATAGATATATTAGTCTTAAATACTCCAATTAATATTTTAAAACATCACTGTTTTTTTGCAGTACTAGAGATTGAACTCAGGGGCATTCTACCTCTGAGCTCCACCCCCAGCCCTATTTTTTTTTTTATTCTTTATTTCGAAACAGGGCCTCACTAAGTTGCGGAGGGCCTAAGTAGCTGAGACTGGCGGCAAACCGGGATCCTCTGGTCTTAGCCTCCCCCAAGTACTGGGATTATAAGTGTGAGCCACCATGCTGGGCACATTTTTTTTTATAACGGTACTGGGGATTGAACCCAGAGACATTCTACCTCTGAGCTACGCCCCCAGCCCTATTTTTTATTCTTTATCTTGAAACAGGGTCTCACTAAATTGTGGAGGGCCTCACAAAGTAGCTGAGGCTGGCCACAAACCTTTTGATCCTCCTGTCTCAGCCTCCCAAGTACTGGGATTACAAGTGTGTGCCACCATGCCTGGCTAAACATCACATTCTAAAACAAATGATTGTTTCATTTTTCCATGCCTTTAATAATCTTTTGTTGCATCTGATGATGGATCGAATAAGGACCTGAATATAGTTTCACATATAAATTGGTGTGAAGCTTCTGTTGCTTCTTTGAGTAAGTATTTCTTGCTTCCACTGGTGGTAACTACTTTTTTTCTGTGTGGTCCTTAGCAATAGAAACTTAGCCCAAAATTTACAAAAGGATTTGCTGCCAGCCCTTTATTTCCATCCTTAATATTTTTATTAAACATTAGCCAGCTGTTGATCTTTAAACTTGTTGAGAGATGACATTAAAAAGCACTTGATCATTTTTGTCTTTGTTTGTGGGAAACTCTGCACATTTTTAGTTTAATCTTCTCAGCCTTAATTATGTTATCATTATGGTCATATTCATCTTCTCAAATGGTCTTGTTCAAAATTGTTTCCATATACTATAAGCTGCTCAGATCTAGAGAATCTTACTTATTTGGGTTATTGGGATAGACCAGCATTATTTGGCTAGGACTGGGGTTTCATAAGTTTAGTTTGGACATACAGTAATTACAATTAAATTAGTGGAATTGATATATGAAAATTGGAAGGAAAATACACCTATCAGTCTGTAAGTGTTGTGTCTGTAGGAGATATATGTTCTTGTTAGAGAAACGCTTTGGGAGTAATTTTTTGTTTGTTTTTCGAGGGTTTTTTTTTTGGTACTAGGGATTGAACCCCCGGGCATTCTACCTTCAAGTTACACCCCCATCCCTTTTTATCTTTTGTTTGGAAACAAGGTCTCAGTAGGTTTCAGATGAGTATTGCTCTGTTGCTGAGGCTGTCTTTGAACCTGTGATCTTCCTGTCTCAGCCTCACAAGTACTGGGATTACAAATGTGCGCCACCATGCCCAGCAAGCCTTTTGTTTTTAATTTTAGAATATTTGGCATAAACTAGTAAAAGTTCAAGTGGATGTGGTGGCGTACGCTTATCATCCCAGTACTTGGGAAGCTGAGGCAGGAGGCTTGCAGGTTTGAAGCCAGCCTCAGCAACACAGGGAGGCTCACGTCAACTTAGGGAGACCCTGTTTCCAAATAAAAAATAAAATAGGGCTGGGGTTGGAGCTTGGAGGTAGAAATTCCCCTGGGTTCAATCCCCTGCATGGGGCGGGGGGGGGGAGTAAAAAGTCATATGACTTAGCAGATTTTTTTCATTATGCTTAATTTAATAAGTATTTTTTAGTGCCCACTGCCTATAAACACTTTTCTTAGATGATTTCAATAAGTTAAATATAAAATGATCATAGTGTTTATATATTATTAGAAAATAATTTGTTTTGAAAACATTGCTTGACTCAAGTTTAAGTTAAAAGAAAAGTTTTTTGAGGTCAAATTTTATGACCACAGTCAGTGAGGAATTAGACTTTATAAAATACACTTTATGTCCAGTTTGTGTCCAAGCTTTTAATACTTGGCTTTATAGTGTCTGTATTCATAATAAAAATGTTATTGGACCCTCAGTTTGCTTCAATATATAATACTTTGGAATTCCTTTCCAAGAGATTTTGGCGAGTGCATTTGCACATTAAGAACACAGTAGGAGCAGAAGTCTTGTGTTCATCTGCCTAACTACAAATGCATAATTAAAAGAGTCTCTCAGCAGGGGTTAGGACAATCATGTGCTCTGATGCTTCATGTTATAGAACTACTTTGTTGTTCAAACAGATGCTGTAATTAGAGCATAATTTTAAACTTCATAAGGCCGTGACTCATCACATTTTTTATCAAAAACGTCAAAATAGTTTCTCAAATATTAAGAATTTTTACATCACTGTACAGCAGTTTCAAAAATGAAATGGATGATACGTTGTTGAAAAATGATGGTTATTATTTATTTATAGCCGATGTTTTGGGGTTTTTTTCTTATTTTTAAACAGGGTCTCCCTCAGTTGCTGAGTGTTTACCTAATTAAATTGCTGAGGCTGGCCTTGAACCTGGGATCCTCCTATCTCAGCCTCCCAAGTACTGGGATTATAGACATGCGCCACCATGCCCAGCTGGGACCATGGTATTAATTAGCCCTGACTTGGTAATAATGTTGGAAATATGCATTGTGTAATAACACATTTTAGTTTTAATAACCTCACTCATTAGAAACTTCAACGACTGGGGAATTCTGTGTATCAAGTTAAATGGCTGCAGGTTTATTCTTTTTGTATATTTCTATCATTAAAATTTGATCTCTTAATATTTAGGGGAAAAAGGATTTTTGTAGGTATTAGAGATCTGTTTACCAGGTGTTTTTCTCCCAGTTTTTGATATTCTTGTGTGACTTATTCAGGAATTCATTTATGGGAAAAGGGCGTGGCTTGAAATTAGGAGATGAGACCAAAATGAGAAAACAGAACCAAATCTATCAATTTTTTAAATCTAGTTCTTTATCTGCATTTAGAGCCTCTACTGGTCCTAAAATTCTGTCTGGAGAAGATGCACTTAGAATTCCAAGCAAAAATGTTTTAAGATAATAAATTACAAAGAAATCTAAGCAGGCCCAAGTGGTGCACGCCTTTAGTCCCAGCTGCTATGGAAGCTGAGCTGAGTCCAGAATTTGAGACCAGCATGGGCAATAGAAGGAGACCCTGTCTAAAAAAAAAAAAAATCTAAAGATTCAAGAACTCTGTGACTTGTTTCTGAACTTTCACTAATTTGTGATGAATGTTTAGGGCCGATTTGCTTACTTGCTGGTACTCCTGGCCCTGCAGGTGCCCTGCCTGGGTACTGACGCTTGCTGGTGTGACTTGAAGCCTTGTCTGCCTCAGCCTCCTGGCTAACTAACATTCTCATAAACAATAGTCCCACAATTAGTTTAGTTAGGAGGACTGAATGCGGCAGTGCATTTATATTGCTTAGCATTGTACTTGGCATGCAGTAAGTGTTCAAAACAAGCTTAGTTGCTATTATCACATTTTGTGTCTATGTGTGTGTGTCACTGGGGATTGAACCCAGAGGCATTCTACCACCAAGCTACACCCCCAGCCCAACTTTATTTCTTCTTTGGAAACAGAGTCTCACTAGGTTGCTGAGAGTCTCTCTAAGTTACTGAGGCTGGCTTTGAACCTTGAATCCTCCTGTCTCAGCCTCCCAAGTACAGGGATTACAAGCGTGCACCACCACACCTGGCTACATTTTCATTTTTTTAATTTATTGTCAACTTAAAGGCTAAGAGTTATTTGAAATTTATTTCTCTGTAATTTTGTCTGTTCTTTGATCAGGTATAAATCATATTATAAAATTATTTAATTTGCTACTACACTTTACTGTATAAAGGTATTTTTTATTTCCTTGAATCTCTTGTCATTTCTTACACCTTAAATCAAAGCCTTGAATACAGTTATGTCTACACATAGAGTAATTATATCTATTTTGACTTTGCTGTCACTTTGTTATATTGAGAGACAGTTTTAGTCTTGCAGTTTTGAAAAGACTTTTTAAAATTTTTCTTTATGAGTTTGTATATTTTAAAATGATTTATTAGAAGAATTTTAGGAGAGAGTAAAATTACATGATTTTATTAATTTCACCATCTTTGAAAGCTTTTGCTCTTTTAATTGTTTTTAAAACTCTAAGCAAAATGTTTTTTTAAACAAACATTGGAACATGTGTAATTTTCTTTTAATTAGCTTATAAATTGTTAAATTGAATTGAGATTATACATTTGCTAAGGTACTTTACAACTCAAAAATTTGTTTCTTCAATAAAGCAGTGGCAATTTATACTGCAGCTTTGTTCTGTGTTCCTTTCATGCAGATAATAATCTCTTTTTTATAAGCCCTTTGGCTTTTGTCTTCCCCACATTTAAAAGTTTCTGTGGTGAGTCATGATTTCTGCTTTTATTCTTGAGCTTTTCTGAAATATTTTGAATTATAAATGTTCCTCACTTATCCTTAGGTAGTATCGGTCTGCATTAGTGTCTCGCTCACACATAATAGCTTTTAATGTCTTTGGTTACTGATCATAACACCTGTGTCCATTCTAGGTTGTCTTTGATTGATTTTTCTCCATCTCCTATATGTTGCCTTTGCTGGCTTCTTTGCATGCATGTGAATTTCCATTTGGATATCAAATAGTGTGAATTTTACCTTGTTGAGTGAATGTTTTTGTATTCCTACAAATATCCTTTGGCTTTGTTCTGGGACACAGTTAAATAAGTTGAAAAGTTTGGTCCCTTTAAGTCTCGTAAATTTTATTTAGGCAGTATTGGGACAATGCTCAGATTAGATTTAATTGTCCCCCAGTTGAGGCAGGACACTTGGTGTACTTTGGCGAATAATGAGGTTCAGTCTGGCTCCCTGTGAGACAAGGCTTTTGTGATCTTGACTCCTTGGGGCCTGTCCTTCCTGCCAGTCATGAGCTAATCTTTGTCAGTTCTCTGGTGGGCTTTGTCTAGGACTTTCTTTCAGTTGAAACCCAGCTGTGTTACTTTGGTCTGCTGGACTCAGGGAGTCAGCAGTCACAGACTCACTTCATTTTTTTGGGTCTCTTGGCCACCGTTGTCATAGTTGCCTGATTTCTAGTGGTTTGAAACTGTGGCTCAGAGATGGGACTATAAATTTGATTCTTGTTACTTACCTTGGCTTGGAAGCAGAAGTCCCTTATAATTTTGGATTTAGACAAATAGGCAACTTTTAGGTTCCACCAAATAATGCAAGTAACTTTTGTAAGTCCAGCTACTAAAGGGGGCTAAAAAATGAAAAATGCAAATTTTGGTGGGAAAATATTATCAGCATTTTTCAACGTTAAAATTAACATTTGTGTTTAAACATTGATTTTTCCTGCTGGGCGTGGTGGTGCATGCTTGTAATCCCAGTACTTGGGAGGCTGAGACGAGACAGGAGAATTGCAGGTTCGTGGCCAGCCTCAGCTACTTAGTGAGGCCCTCTGCAACTTAGTGAGACCCTGTTTCAAAATAAAGAATAAAAAATTAGGCTCGGGGTGTAGCTTGGAGGTAGAATGCCCCTGGGTTCAATCCCTGGTACTGCAAAAAAAAATATATATGACTTTTCTTGCCACAGTGGAAGTATTTATGCACATTATATATTTACAGATAACCCCAAAGTTCCCAGTTTTTTGATTGATTGACTCCTTAGTTTCTCAGTTTTTTATGTGGCTTTCTAGATGAAAAGAAATATCTCATAGTTCCATCTATTAAATATTTCCCAACCAATTAGTAGTTATGACCAAATTGTGTGTGTGTGTGTGTGTGTGTGTGTGTGTGTGTGTGTGTGTGTGTGTTTTGCTGGGGATTGAACCCAGGGGGACCTGGGGCATGCTAGGCAAGCACTCTACCACTCATATATCCCAAGCCTTTTAAAAATTATATTTTGAAACAGTGTTGATAAAATGCCCAGGCTAACCTTGAACTCTCAATCCTCCTGCCTCAGCCTTCTGAGTAGCTGAGATTACAGGTGTGCGCCACTGCACTTGACTTCAAAACATCTTCAATAGAAATAATTTTTATTTTATATTTAAATATGTGCATTATTTATTATTAATAGCATCTTTGTTTTCTTGGCTGCCATTCAAATTCTCAAGCTTTGAAATCAGATTGAATACAGCCACCCTTCTCTTCTCTTCTCTTCTCTTCTCTTCTCTTCCCCTTCCCCTTCCCCTTCCCCTTCCCCTTCCCCTTCCCCTTCCCCCCTCCCCTTTTTTTCTTGTTCCATGTTAGTTTTTGCGTGGACTTAACTTTTTGTTATAGCAACCACCAAAACCTAGCTTTGCGGAGATGTGTCATTATCAAAAGGAATGTATTGTGGTCTAATGTTGAAACAGACATACTTTGATCTCTAATAGTTTACAAGTGGCTGACCAATACTGATTATTGCTCTGATTGCCTTGAAATTTCACATCCCCCCTGGACCCATTCCACACCCGCACTGTGCTGACAGAGTCCGTTCACACTTGGCAAACACAAGGATGTTCTGTCCCTTACAACATGTTTATGCATTTTCCTACTGAAGATACTAACGGAAAATAAAGCTTGAAGTATATGCTTTACTGCTAGAAGTTATTTCTGTCCTCATTGGCTAAGCTCAGTCATATAAGTTATAATAGAAACTGTTTTATTATATCAGTTTTACTTTCCTGGATTGAAATCTCACAATTTAGTAAAGCAGTGACATTCAAGATAAAGGTCCAACAATAACAGAGGTACTAGTTGTTGTTTGTCTGTGGTACTTTGCTCTGAGCTATATGCATTTCTGAATAATATCTACATGTTATTTATTTATCAATTATGTATAAGAATATCTGTTATCTCTAAAATTTAAAGCAAGAATCATCTCTGAAATTTAAAATCATTGTGTCTTCGGTGAAAGAGGAATGTGGCCCCCTCTCCTCCGAATCTTCCATTGGACAAGGCTTTGAGTATGGGGATATTTCTTACTAGGTGATTGGAAGTCATCGAGGAAATGGAACAGAGATATTCTGTATGAAACTAGTATTCCTGACTTGATATATGAGGGACCTTACCGTTTATTTTTTTAAAGTAAGGTATGATAGAAATATAAAGTTATTCTTATATTCTGTGTTGTGATTAGAATGAAATATTTTCATAATTACTACTTGAAGTACTTAAATAGCACCTCTTTTACACCATAATGTCTATTTGCAAAATACTTTTCCTAATGTTGAATACAACTGTGTTATTAAAATCAGTTGTAATGAAGTATCAGTGAGAATGAAAATTTTTACCCAGCTCCTAAATTGACAACTTATTTGCTTTTTTATCTTGGTAAGCGACTTGTTTAACCTTGGTGACTTTTTGTTTATTCATAAGTAAAATGTAGAAAAATAACAATATGCTTCTCAAAGTGTTTTACATGGTAATTTAAGGACACCGCCATATATAAATTTCTTAGTTTTGACCAAGAAAAGAATTTAAAAGGTTTGTAATATCATCATTGCAAAATAATGCAAATGTGGCTTAAATAATTGGCAACAGGTTAATACTATGAAAGATGTAATCTCTGTTATTAAAGAAAAATATTTTTAATAGTGTACTTTGTAAATTTTGTAGGAGGAGCAAAATAGAGGCAAGCCCAATTGGGAGCATCTAAATGAAGATTTACATGTACTAATCACTGTGGAAGATGCTCAGAACAGAGCAGAAATCAAACTGAAGAGAGCAGTTGAAGAAGTGAAGAAACTACTGGTACCTGCAGTAAGTAATAATTTCCAGATCTTAGATTTGGTCCTCATCTCCCCTTTTTAGTTTAAGTTTAAATTGTTGTAATGTTTATCTTAACAGAGACTAGAGCATTATTTGTTAGAGATTTTATTCAACCGCAAGATGTAAAAGTAATCAATGATTCTTTAAATGTACTATGGACAACATAGACATTGCTCAAATCTTTAGCTGGAAACGTGTTTATTTTTGCAAAGGAAGTGGTATGGGAGGAAGAGCAAATCCAATTAACAACCTATTTTTTAAAAGAAATATTCCACTTTTAAATCATTTTATTATAGGGGAAGAATGTAGACACAGCATCAGTAGAGTAATGGAAGCTTTGTGGGGGAGGAGCACATAATAAGTGAGCTGAAGTCTGTACAGTAATACTTACATGCGGGAGCTGAGATAGTAGGAGCACATCATTTGAGTTGTCTGTGGGTGCCAAGTACTCTTCCTAGCACATCATTGTCTAACCTGTTGTCTCCTATAGAGAGATGAATGGTCCGTAGTAAAACCTTACCAAAATACAATAAAATGCTTTTTAAATAAAAACAAAAGCTAAATTTTACTGATGTACTTTTCACATTTTACTCTTATTTTAAGATATTTGTGAGCCTTAAATAAAACATTGAAAATAATTTTGGAGGATGACATCTCATAAGGAATCATCCTCTTTCCCATTCTCTTCCCTTAGTTCCCCTCCCTTGGTTCTGTTCCTCATTGTTACCTGACTCTTTCGTACCTCTACAAATGATGTTGGAACTATTATCAGAGTGTTATCTTTTTCAATGCATAATAAAAATAATTTGGTTTTCCATGTCACTATCAAAATTTTTATATACTAATAAAAACATAAGGAAATGTGGGCTCTAGCTTGCTGTTGAAAAAACTAGGAAGACTACTAGTATTGTGTCCATTAAAAATGTATTAGCACTTACATAAATGAGTATGGCATATGCTGCTTTTTATTTTCCTGATAACCTATAAGTAAATTCATAAATCATAAACATTTTCCATTATTTGGACAAAATTAATTTATTTTTATTTATTTTTTAATATTTTTGTGCTACTGGTGATGGAACCCAGGGGCATTCTACCTCCAAGCTACACTCCTAGTCCTATTTTATTCTTTAATTTTGAAACAGGGTCTTACTAAGTTGCAGAGGGCCTCACTATGTTACTGAGGCCAGCTGGGAACCTGTGATCCTCCTGTCTCAGCCTCCCAAGTACTGGGATTACAAGCATGCACCACCACGCCCGGCAAAATTAATTTCTTGGTAGAAAAGAATTTTATATAAATTCTGTTGATAGATCATATAAGGACTATAAACAGGCAACTAAATGTAAACAGAAATCTTTATTTGTATGCTATTAAACCATAGTAGTCTTCCTCCTTTTCCTAAGTAAATGTGTGGTCTTGAAAAGCTATATAGAAAACAGGATTTTTGTGAACTTAATTAGCTATTAGTCACGTATCAGAAACTTAAGTTTTTAACATTAGGCTTTTATTGCTAAGTGATTTAAAAAATACATTATCCAAAGCAAATTAGTTCACCTAATATGTCAAATAGATCAGTGTATAATAGTCAACACCATTATTGACTTAGTAGATCACTGTAATCATCTTTTGGAAGGTACTTTAGTTCCAAAAGTAACTAACCTGGGAACGAACATTGGATTAGAAGCTATATTAGTAACAAGCTGTGTGTCTCTGAGATAGTTGGTTCTCATTTCTCTGTGTTTCCTTACTTACAAAGTGAGAGGGCAGAGACCTTGGAGGACCCTTTTGTTTTAAAAATTGTCTTTAGGGGCTGAGGTGTATGTAGCTCAGTGATAGTACACTTGTGTAGTGTGTATGAGGCCCTGAGTTTGATCCCAGCTGTGCCAAAAAATAAATAAATAGATAGATAAATAAAACACTCCACAAAAATTATTTTTGGGAAAAGGTAGCAGTAGATTAAAAAATTATGAAAGTTTTTAAGAAAATTCATATAACTTATATCTAAAAGGAAAATAGCATCTTTGATGGTAAATTTATCTCCTGTGTAAATATTTTTAGGACTATTATTATTAAACAGGTGACAGTAATTTTACATTGTGCTCCTTGAAATTATTACCTTGAGGTAATGAAACTTTCCTAGAGTTGTAAATTTATAGAATAAAAATAAATACTTTTAAGATATTAGTTCCTGTGCACTGACTTAACCTTGCAATAATTTTCATTCCTGTTCGCTTTATTGAATGTTTATTTTAAATGAGTGTTATATTACAGAATTTGTTTTAATTAAGCTGAACATTATTATACATTTGTAAAGATGATGCTAAGATAAACAGAAGTTTAAACAGAAGCTTCATGGTGCTTGAGGCTGCTCCACAGTTGACCAGTAGCATGTAACAGTATGCATAGCCAGAAGGAAAGTGGTGCTTGATTTACACTTTTATACAAAGTGCTATTTACACTAATGTGAAAGAATAAGTAAACCCATTTCACTTGAAACAGTCAGCGAGGCATAATATTTTGAGTGCTGTGCCGTGGACAATTCATGCATCTTTTTTAATGTCATCTCGTAGAATTGTCCACTTCTGGAACTCAAACTCACCACTTCCAGTAATTCCATGGATTCACTACTTTCTTACCCTCCCCCTTCCCTTGTACCCCTTCCCTTGCACCCCTTCCCTTGCACCACTGAGGGTTCTCCGTTGTCATTGGAGTCCCTTTTGTGTCCCCACTACTCCCTACGTTGCGCATATTAATGAAAACATATGACCCTTCATTTTGTGTGATTGACTAATCTCGCTTAACATAATGGTCTCCAGATCTTTCCATTTTCTTGCAAATGCTGTTATTTTGTTAAAAAATAACAGCACTTCCAGGAATTTCTTTTTAGCGTTCTGGGATGTGTCTACTACAGGGGACATCTATGATCATTGGAGTAACACATCCTCTTCATCCTGAATCACATGCTTGTGTTGGTTCATGGGTATTAAGTAAACATTTCATATTCTGGAAGGAAGGGAGGCTGCTAACAGGAAAGAAATGCCTTTTATCCTCAGTTTCCACTGGCCATTTTTCTGATTTTGACAAAATTTCAGTTAACATTGTGTCTTACTACTGTATTCCTTGTTAAGAAACACTGATATATAGTTGGGTATAGTTTACTGTTCCTCTTACCAGTAGAGGAAGAAAGTTCCATGTATTAAGAACTTAGTTCGAATATTTTTATTTTCTGCTCTATTAAACTATAATATCTTCCTATTACTACTTGAAAACAAAACCTAAAGCCCGGCGTGGTGGCGCACGCTTGTAATCCCAGTACTTTGGGAGGCAGAGACTGGAGGATCCGGGTTCGTGGCCAGCCTCAGCTCTCTCTCTCTCTCTCTCCCTGTCTCCCTCTCTCTCTCTCTCTCTCTCTCTCTCTCTACTTAATGAGGCTCCCCGCAACTTCGTGAGACCCGGTTTCAAAATAAAGTATAAAAAATAGGGCCGGGGGTGTAGCGTGGAGGTAGAACACCCCTGGGTTCAATCCCTGGTACCGCAAAAAAAACAAAACAAAACAAAATAAAAAAAAACCTAGTAGATGATATTATTGCATAATAATTGTACAAATTTATAGGGTATAGTGATATTTTGCTATGTGTATATAATATGTAATGAATGATCAAATCAGGTTATTTAGCATAGCCATCACCTCAAATATTTATCACTTTTTTATTGGGAACCTTGAAAGTCCTTTCTTATAGCTCTTTTGAAGTACACAATAAATTATTAACTGTAGTCACCCTAATATGTTTAGAACACTAAAATTTACTCCTGTGACTTTGTACCTTAAGCCAACCCCTTTCTATTCCCTCTCTGTTACCCTAGCCTCTGGTGTCTCCTATTCTACTCTCTACATCTATGAGAGCAACTCTCTTAGCTTCTGCAAATGACTGAGATTCATGTTCTTTTTATAGCATTTAGTTGATAGTAAATAGATGCTTTTTGTAGAAAACATAAAAAATACAGAAAAGTTGAAAGAAAATTAGTCACTTCTACCTGGTATTGATTACCAGTGTTAATACTACCAACTATTTTCTAAGTACATTTTTAGAAAACTAGAAGTTTTTTTAAAAAAGACTAGAAGTTATTTTAAACTGGGTAAAGCATGAAAGCAATGGGAAAAAATCACGAGGGAGAAATTTAATAAGTAACATTAAACTCTTCCCATATTTCCTTGTCATTAAATGGTCATTTGTACTGGTCACATGCCTTAAATTCTTTAATGGTATGGATATGCTATTATTAACCATTCACTTTGGATATTTCAGACATTTTTTTCTCTTTTGACACTTACTAGTGTTGCAGAAAATCTTTGTAAGGAAATTTTGGACTGTGTTTCTGATTATTTTAAGATAAATTTCCAAAAGTAAAATTACCGGGAGTAAAAGATGTGAGCATTTTTCGTGCAGATTTATATTTGCATCTGCAACATCATATTAAGAATGCCCATTTATTTTACTTTTATCTCTAGTAGTATAATTTGGAAACCCCATTTTCTAGTTTGATGTTTTAAGCTGAAATTTAATTGTTGAGTTGACAACTTCAGAAGTATGAGACTTTCAGACATATCTGTTTGAATAGCTCTAATTGTATTTCCTCTGAATTGTCTGTTTTATATGTTTTGTCTAATTTTCTATTTGAATATCATCATTTTTCTTACTATGTATGAGCTCTGTATCAAAGACATGTGTGCTTAGTATTTTCTAAGTTTGTGATTAGCTTTTTAATTTTTTGACTTCTAATTACACTGACATTTTAAACTTTTAGTGGGGTTAAATTTTTCTTTTATGATTTTTTTCCCATCACTTTTATGCTTTGCCCAGTTTAAAATAAGTAAGTTTTCCCCTTATGTTTTCTTCTAAGTCTTTATAATTTTATTCAGTATTTTGATTTATCTGGTTGATATCAGTATATAATACAAGATCATCCTTGGTACCCTTATAACTTCCATTGTGTTTCGAAAACCATGCATTCATTTACTGTATCGTCTGGCCTGCCTTTCTACCTTCTTTTCTTTAAGATTTCTACCTTTAAGATATTATTTCCTTGTCTCCTTTCTTTCCTACCTGGGTTATTGATATGATTTGTGAATTCTTATTTTCATTAACAGAAGCTACTACCCTTTGTAGTTATTTTCTGTTCCCAAAAACTTGATAAATGGTTAAATAAAAGCATATACATCTAAAAAGGAAATGAATGAGGTTTCAAAAGGTAGGGGGAAAGGTACGATATTGTTCACAAACAGTGTTTAGAAAGCCACAGTTGATTGAGCTTTCTGGATTATACAACATGAGGGATTATAATGGGTGGAATCTTTGAAAAGCATGTTGTGGTCACATTATTTAGTGATTTTTATGTCATTTAAGAGAGTTTAATTTAAACTTCTCTGTGAGTGTTGATGGTTTTGGACAGGATGCAGAGTGAACAGTGCTGTGGCTTTAGAGGGATTTTGCGGGCAACAAGGAATGTCAAAGAGTATGTCCTTGATATGGGGGAAAAGGTATGGGAGAGGGTTACGGAACTTGGCAGTTAGACATTTGATTAGATGTGGGAACCAAGGAGGAGAGAATTCGGGATGATTCTGGGATTTCAAGCCTCAGTTATTGGGAAGATGATGATAGGGAAGAATCAAGGTGCAAACCAAGAGCAGTGATTCCCAACTTTTGATCAGGCTTTTGAAAAATGTAAGTTCACAGTAATAAATATAAACAAATTCACATAGTTTGCAGTAATTTGAAAGCCTTTATGAACCTGTAAGTCCCTGTGTCTCTAGGTCCAGGAATTAAGGGCATTATGTAGTCCAGCTCTAGAGAGTCTTTCCCAAAAGGTGCTTCTCAGTGGAACACTGTACGTTGAGAAGGTTGAGAATCTGTTCTTTTTTAAGAAATACTTATGTCTTTGTATGTTTAATGTGATAGGGACCGATGATGCTCACTCATGCATTCTTCACCTTGCCTAGGCACAGAGAAACATTACTCTTAACTGTTTCCCTCCAGTTCTGATGGTTGTGAGCAGAACAATGTTATTTCCAGGCTGAAGCATTTACTCAGAAGTTCAAGAGCCTCTGGGATTTTCTTCCCTGCTCGTGTGCCCAAAGAAGCTTCCATTATAGCTGGTGTAGCAGCAAAGATAGTGGAGCCTCTCCCAGCCTGGGATTCTGGGTGACAGTGCAGAGCAGAGCCATTCTCTGCCCCAGCTCAGCTCATGAGACAGATAGCCACAAGACACTTTGAATGTGTGAAAACCTTTCATTGGGGAGATTTTGCATTGTGCACTTTTGTTACGTAGGATAGCTCCTGGCACACAGTAGGCATTCCTCTAATATTTATTGAGTAAAAAGCATTAGTATTAAAGTTATATGATATAGGAACTAAGTAGTACAAATGGTAATGTAATTATTGCATTTGTATTAATTCTGTTAATATTCTACCTATTTTACATTACTAAATTAGGTACAGTATATTATGACAACTAGTTTAAAGCGTTAGCTTTTCTGAATCATTAGAACTTCGTAGATTCAAATGATTAAACCATCTGTACTTGATTCATTTTTTAAATATACCTTTTTAAGTAACTGTTTTGTAGTAAAGTGCTGTAAAGAAAAATAAAACAAGATAAGGTGATAGAAAATGATGGAATAGGAAAATACTATTTTATTAGATGATGATTAGAAAATGCCTCTGAGAAGGCGACATTTGAGGGGGAAAAAGCCCAAATTGAATATGGTGCCGTGGCCCTGAGGCATGTTTGAAGATTATCAATGGAGCCATTGAGCCGAGCCAGCAGGCTGGAGAGAGGTGGCAGGTCAAGGCTAGGAGAGGCCTGCAGCCATGATGAGGCTCTTTGATATTAGTCTGAGATGAGGAACTGTTGGAGGAGTTGGAGGAGGAGAATGACATGGTCTGATTTGTTTTCCAAAGGATCATTCTGGCTGCTGGACTCGGGGTTGGCTTTCAGGGCAGTGGTGAAAGTAGAGATGCCAGGGAGGAAGCATTTGCAGTTCAAGTTAGACTTGAATGTGACTTTTTATTAGAGTTGGAGGTGCTGAGAAATGTTGGATTATGGATTTACTTTGAAGGTGAATCTGATAGGAATTTCAGTGTGTGATACTATATGTGGTGACTTCAAGCACCTGAAGGTGTCTTTTATGTACACTGTTAGAGGAGCAAGTTTGGGAGGGAAGTCAAGAATTTGGGTTTAGAAATGTAAAAATTGGAAAGTGAAATGTTACGGGGCATTTGGTTATAACAGTCAGGAATAAGGGGAGAACATGGAGCTAGAGTATAGAGAATTTATAGTCATCATACCAAAACTTGTAGAGCTGTGGAGCTAGATGTATCAAAAAAAAAATTGGTTTGAGGCCTGAGCCTGGGATAACTTCACCATCTAGTGGTCAGGAAAGAAGAGGGTCTAGCAAGGGAACCTGGGGAAGGGAGGGAGGAGCCCCTGGGATGGGAGGAGAACCAGGATGTCTTCAAGGCAGAGTGGTCCTTAAGTTGCTGAAGATTGTTCATTTTATGTTAAGAATTCAGTGGAAGTCTATCATTGGATTTGTCCAGGCAGTGCTTCTTGATGACTTAGCCAATCAATTTTTGTTGTTTTTGAGACAGTGGTGTTAAAAACTTGATTAGCCTGGCCTCAAAAAAGAAGGGCCCAGAAGGAAAAGAGATTGGGGTTTTTGTTCCCTAAGATCTCATTATTTTTGTAATGGTTGAATACCGTGGCCTTCCTGCTTTTCTGTTGCACCCCTTCAGTGAGCTTACCCTTTGCTTGACTTGCATCACCCACAGCACTGCGCCCATCCGCAGACATCTTCCTTCTCCTCAGTGAAGAGATGCAGCATTAATCTGGCAAGCAATGTTAATTAACTTGTATACGTCAAGATATAGGATAAATCTCTCCAAGTAGAACTACTAGGTCAGTAAATGCATTTTGAATTTTAATGCTTCACTCACATTAAAATTTCTAAGATACCTTCCAGAAAATTTGTACCAATATACAGTCTTGCCAATATTAGAAAATGCCTGTTGCCTAACAGTCTCAAACCCTAGGTATCATCAAGCTTTTAAATCTTTGCTTTTCTAATAAGCTTTTTATTTACGTCCTTTAATTAGAAAAATGTAAGCAAGATAATTCTCTTGGTTTCTATAACTGTTGTTTTAGGCCAGTTTTTATACTAAGAAGTTGTGTGTTATTATAGGTGTTTTTATAACACAAAACATCATTTTAGCCAGGCACAGTGGCTCATGCTTGTAATTCAGTACTTGGGAGGCTGAGACAGGAGGATAGCAGGTTTGAGGCCAGCATCAGTGACTTAGCAAGATCCTGTTTCAAAATAAGAAATAAAATAGGGCTCAGAGAGTAGCTCAGAGGTAGAATGTCCCTGGGTTCAAAACAAAACAAAAATTTATCTTTTGGACAGATAATCCCTGGTTTCAGATTGTTTTTATGGGGAATATTGTTTAGTTTATGTTACCATTTAAGATTGAATTTTCAGCATGGGTCCAGAATGATACTAAATGTTTCTTATATTGCCATGTGAAATAAGTCTTTTGGGGAAGATGCAGAAGGACAGTTTGTGTCCATTTTGTTAAAAGATTTAGTCCTGGCATGAGAGATGTTGGTATAAGGGATGGAGGAAGAGTAGATTTTTCTTGATCTAAACTTTTTAATTAAATGGAGTAGATATCTTGTTTTTTATTTTTGCATCTGCCAATTTTTAAGGTTCAGAAATCTAATAAAGGTTGTATCTTCATTCCTTGTGGTGTGGTTCTAGTTTTTCCAATTTTGAAGATTTGAATGTATCCCTGTCAATTTGCATAATTTTATATATAACTAAATGTTTAGTAAATCAGTTCAAATCTTTTCACTTCAAATTTGGATTTCAAAACAACTTTATGAAGTATATTTATTTCTCCCATTTTGCCAACAAGCATACAAACTCTTAGCATTATTAGAATAATAGATTTTTTTCAGAAAGCAGTTCAGTATTCTAATTCCACCATAAAATTAATAAGGGTTTTGAGATTATCACATGTCATTCATTAGTAGAATCAAATAATATTTTATCTATAGACTTGTTTATTCTGGAAATAACATTTTTATTTGAGGTGTTCCTTTGATTTTGGTAACTGGTTTACTTTAATCTTTTTTGTTTCTAAATCACAAACTAATCTATTTCCAGGCAAGAGTTATTTTTCTGGTTATGTATAGTATTTTTATCTGACAAATCGATATCTCTTGTCTTCAGATATCTGCTTAAAAATATCATCTTCATAAGTGCAGTCAGAGCCATGCATGGTGGAGTACACTTGTAATCCCAGTACTTGGGAAGCTGAGACCAGAGGATCCGGGTTCGCGGCCAGCCTCAACACACACACACACACACACACACACACATTCTCTCTCTCTCTCTCTCTCTCTCTCTCTCTCTCTCTCTCTCCTTAGTGAGGCCCTCTGCAACCCGGTCTCAAAATAAAGTATAAAAAATAGGGCCGGGGGTGTAGCTCGGAGGTAGAACGCCCCTGGGTTCAATCC